>CAEFZX010027913.1:0-22508 GCA_903066825.1 Alfaro cultratus | reverse complement strand
TAAAGATGGCGGCGCTATGCCAGCACAATAGGAACGTGAAACGATCCAGACAGTTCATGTGGAATGAAAAATGCACTCTATGTGGTTCAGCTTTGATATATGAACACTCGACAGCGTTAACTTTTCAACCAAAACTAATTCCTAATGTCCTAAAATGACGATAAAGTCTGCCTTCCTCCTCAGCTGTTGAGTTTATGTTATAATTTCACACTTACGTAAGGAACATAATTAAAAGTGACCTTGAATAAGTCTGTTCACGAGATACGTTATTAAAAACATGCAGTGCCATCATCCTACTACTTCCTCTTGTCCTCTTCATGGTTTGTGCCAATGGTCACATCCGGTCGTAGATCATGTGACTCATGAAAGTATAAAGAAAGTGTCTCAATTGCAGTTTGGCAAAATTAACCAATTTCAAAAAACACCTCATCTTAGCGTGTTTGGCGTGTTTCCATTAAGCAAATTTATTTCTTATATTTCAAATTACATAATTGTCTGGTCAAAGGAAATGCAGCTAGTTACAGTTCTTGGTGTGAACTTCTCTGTTTCACATATTTTATTCTTTTCATCTTCTATTTTTTGATTAAGCAACCAAATTGATTATATTTTCTCATTATGTCTAAGTTTAATAATGTGAGAAATCACAATCATCTTAACAGCTGACACAAAATAATGCTAAAATATAACGTACTTTTCTTTTTAATTTAGCATTTTATAAAACATTTAGCCCTTCGTTGAAGAGGTTCAACGCTCTTGATACAAGAGTAAATTCAGGTTTTTAAGAAAATGGCCACTTATTAATCAATCAATGAGGTCAATCAACGTCATATTAACTCATTAATAGACAAAGTGCATCCTTGCTACGGGTGCAGCCTTTTAAGACAGAATATTATTTGAATACCACACTGCAGAGGTGTATTTGTTTGTTGTAATTAGGTTCTGCAGAGACAATGCCATTCCCGAAGAAAGCGGCGGGGTTCGGCCTCCCCCGAGTGTCCTTTTCCCTTTCCCCTCGCCCAAGGGCACGGAGGGTCAACGGCGCAGAGGGAGCGCAGCGGAGAGCGTGGCAGCCAGGAACCAAACCACAGCGGGGCCCGGCCGCCGATTGGAGAGCCGGGGGCTTCACGCGGCGCGCCACGCCGGCTTTTATTGGCCGTTCTCCATCACACCTGTCACACTAGATTGGGTTTGTGGAAGCGTTTCCTTTAGCTGAAAAGGCCAAAGTAGATTACAGGGGCAGGCAAGGTTGAAATGGATTACGGCTGGAATGAGGGCAAATAGAGCGGCCGGCTATCTGAATTGCAAATCAGGAAAGAGTAATGAAGGAATCCGGACAGTTTGCGGTGCGGTACAACATGTCCCAAACTCCTGAAGAAGACAGCTTTTGTCATCTCCAAGGAGATGGTGTGAGAAGAAAACCTACATTTACATTAATCGTTCCTAAATCTCATGAAGTATCTGTAATTGAGGAATTTCCTATGGAATTAAGTTACAGCCCTATTAATCTATTTCTTAATTTGCTGGGGGACCCCAGGAGCCCAATGAAGGCCCCTGGGGTCCTCTGACCTACATTCGAGAAATGATGCATCTATAAGGGGGGAAAGGCATTTCTTTTTTTCTCTCTGATGCCATGATGAGACCAAAAAAACCTTCACTACACACTATATGCACAGTGAGTATTTCAACTAGATCATCATTTTTAGGCATATTTTCTTTCTCTAACCTGGATCAACTTTAATGCTTGTTTTATTTTTCAAAATGGGTCAAAAAGTTGATTAAACTTGTCAAAAATGACCAAAAGTCTCTTGGAGGGATGCAGCACTAATAAAGCCAAACATTTTGATGCAAGTAGCCAACAAGAAACAAAGCATTTAAAGAGATTTTTCAAAGGTTTTATGGATGAAATGAGAATGTCTCTTACAGGACCAGATGAACGATTAGTAATGATCAGTATTATTACAGATGAGCTGATTGAAGGTTTTCCAGTTGAATATATATATATATAACCTACTGCCAGTTTTAGACAATTATTCTAAAAACTGACTCCATGTTAATAAAATATAAAAACAAAAAGTGAAATGGAAAAATGTGTTTTTTATTAAGTTGCGTAATAATTTTACACAATAATAGTTACCAACAATCCTGCACTGAGCCCCATTGAAAACCTCCTGGCTAATATTGATTTCTGAACTCTTCCTGAGTTAAAACATCAGTATTGTTGTTTCTAAATGAATATGAACTTGTTTTCTTTGCATTATTTACATCTTTTTTGACCATTTTTCATAGTCCTGCTGGTTCCAAACTTCTTCTTTCTGTCTCCATTCTCAGATTTGTGCATCAAGACTATCCCATCTTTGAAGTTTATTGCATATGGTCCACTCTTATCCATATGATCGGTTATCTAATTTTCACATATGAGTCATTCACTTGACTTTCTTAAGATGGTACTTTTTTCCAGAAAGAACTTTTCTCCTGTTTCCTTTTCGTCACCAACTGTGACTTTCTAATTATATGTGCTTATTTCCGCCAGATCGGCAGCTAATTTAAGCCTTGTGACTTTTATCGCCTGTGCTGTTGCTACGAAACCCGCGGGGACGTCTCTGCAACTGTAACATGGAGACGAAAGATATTGATTTCGGCGAAGCGAGCTGGGGTTTTGGCCTCATCCTGATTTAAAGAAAAAAAAAAAACAGGGAGTAATGTGTTTGAGAGCAAACATGGAAACCTCTGCGGCCCTCCGTCGGCGTTTCAGTCCGTCTTTATTACCGAGATCACCTGCGGGGGAAGCGCTTCTCCTCTGGGGTGTTTTTCCAAACGCAAACCGAAGAGCTGCTCTTTACCCAGCAGACCTTCTGGGAGGAACATGAGACGACTTCATTGGACCGCCGCCTCATTACAGACTTCCTCTGACAAACATACGCCTCCCCTCCTCTGCCAAACCGATTTCTTTATCCACACTTTCCTCACAACTTCCCCGTCCTGCCACACACACCTTTTGGATGTAATAAAACAGTAGATCAGAGTCATTGGCTGCTGACAGGGACTGACACTGAAACCTGCTGTTGTTGGAAGGCTGCCTGGGAGATGTTCATTACTCACAAAGCTTGTCGGTTTGGACAGGAGAGGAACAACGGTCTTATTAAGTGGAGACCTGGAGCAGCCGTAGGGGAAACACGCGCACACACGCACCTACGCGCGCGCCCCCCCACGCACACCTTTCCGAGGGAGTTTTGACGTAACGCGTGAAGTTTGGGGCTGTCAGAGGGAAACGTTAAAAGTTTTCCAGGCGGTGGCGGGATTGTGCTGAGTTAGGACTCTGACACGCCTGACAGACGCGCTGTCAGGAGGAATGCGACGGCCTCGTTTTCGCAGGAGCCCGCTAATATTGATTGGAGTTTTCTGATGTCTGGCTCATTGTGTAACACTCTCATACGCACACGCACACACACATATACGAGGAGAAAAACAGATTCAATATTCCCGACATGGCTGAACCTGAAGCCTTGTTTCCATAGTAACTCGGCTCTCCCGCTCTCTAAACATAGCCTCGCGCGGCTCTACCTCTGCTCAGATCATCAAGCATAGCTGAAGAGGATGTAGATGCGTGGACATGGATAATGTTCCTGACTTGAGGCGATGAAATGATCTCCCAGCTGAGAGTATTTACAGATGAAAAAAGGAAGACGAATAAAAAAAGAAAGAAAAAGAATAGAGCTATTTATTTCTCCCATCCATCATAAGAAGAATTGCAAAAGGTCCACATGTTTAGGACCAAGCAGGACACCTGGTTGTGTTTTTCTGCAGCACCGTTCCATCTCAATCCCCTCAATTCATCTCACCTGGTTTCACTTTTTCTTACCTTTATTATGTTTTTTTCTTTTTTACCAAGTTTGCAAAATCTTAAAATAGAAGCATCTCTCTAAAAAACGCGTTCCACTTCAGCCTGGAGCGAAAGAGAAAAAGGGGGCCGTCATAAATCAAACCCAACGCACTCGTGACGGTTCGGGGACGAGAGGCAAGATGGCTGAATTTGCATTTGAAGCAAGTCGTCACCATTCTTTTTTCTTTTTCTTTTTTTTAACCTTTTAGATAAATCTCTTTCGGAGCATGTTCTGATGTAATGAGGGCTAGCAGAGACGGGAGGCGGAGGGGTGATGTCATCGGGAAGTGATGCATCCAGATATGTCAGGGCGGCGCCGTATTAAAGTACGTCCTGATTTTGTCACTTTACAGTCAAACTTCAGCGGTTTGTTGGGATTTTATTTGAAAGATCAACACAAACTTGAGCTGGGCGGTTTTTCAAGATGTCATTTTTGGAAAATCTGGGGGGGTTTTTTGTACCACTCAAGGCAGAAATCTTGTTTTCCAGCTTCTATTTATTTGGACTTTGAATTCAGGCCAACGCTATAATAAAATATCAGGCCTAGTCTGCGATTTTTAGCAAAGGCGTAATATTAAGAGAATTAATTAGTAACTTTATTAAAACTCCCACATGAAAAATAAAAAATCACAAAGAGGAATGTTGAGCATCTTGTGAAGATTTTGTAAAGTTTTACAAATAGACATCAGCATCAAATTATTATCAGTATTGGACTTTGAAATTATTGTATATTTCGAACTGAGATGCTCAGATCAGATTCTCGCAATTTAAAGACTTTTTCCTGCTAATATTCTGACTATAATCTCGTAATAAAATAACAATTCTCATAGACCGGCCCCAATAATCCATGTTGGATTATTCACAGAAGGAATGACTGACATAAAAGCCTCTTTTTAAAAATATTTTCTGTCATTTGTAATATGTTTTTAGAAAAGAAAAAGAGAGAAAAAAATTGTATCTGGTGTGACAAAAGTCGTAGAGTTTATTTTTAAACCATATCGCCTACCTCTAACGGAAAACAGTGCAAAAACTGTGCTAAGGAAAATGAGATATAATTTTTAGAGGTATCCCGATCCGATATCGGAATATCAGACAAAAAAACGAGAACCTGATTTTATCGGCCTCATTGTAAATTCTCTGATAGAAACAAAAATCCACATTATAAAATAACAAAAGTATAGTTGGTATCTAACAATACGACACCGATACTGCAATATGAGTATCATATTGGCAGTATAAAAGTTTATAATGAACTCGTATTTCACCCCCTGGAATCTTATTCACCCAAAAAAAAAACAATAAATCAAAGCTTTTCATGGTCTGTCATAAAATCCTAATAAAATAGGACTGAAGTTTGTAAAAAGTGAAAAAGCTCTAGGGTTTTTTCTCCACACACCTTCAACTAGTGACTGTAAATTAAAAAATTTTCCAACCTAAACCTACTTTAATTAACTGTGAAGGCGTTTTATTTCCTGATGAAGAACCTGCTGATGTCTGACGCAACCTTGGAGGCAGCGGCGCTCTTCTTCATCTGGCTGCGTTCTCTGGCTTGCTGAGCCGTCCGCTGTGGAGAGAAAGACAGAAAAAAGAAGCAGAATGATGTAAGAGTTTAAACCTGCAGTCGGGATGGAGGGGATCAATATTTAGATTGAAGTGTCTGCAGGGCTGGCATGAACAGTGGAGAAGATCCCCTTATCAGGAGGCCCAGTGCTCCACATCAGTTCATGGTCGTCTACATGCGAGGCGCTCTCCTTCCAATCTGACACCCACTCTGACTAAAACGCTTTCTGGCGTGAAAGCGGAGCGCATTTCGGGTGACAATGCAAGCCGTGTTTTTATTTTGAAACCAGTCGAGTCGCCTCTTTTCGAGAGAAGTACATTTTCTGCGATTATGGAAAATTGAGTGAAGGGAAAATGCGAAGCAGTCCGCTTCAACAAGTGCTATCCATCAATGTGTCATGCAGCCACATCATGTGACGCTATTATAGGGAGTATATAGCTTTGAGGGGGGATAATGTGACTTTTGATCAATGTCTTTGACCACGGATTGCATTACTGACACCGTATGTGATCCTCAACATGAGCGATGAGAGCATCTTCTGAGGGGGAGCTTTATCCACTGCGAACCTTAAATGTCAAACAAATTGCTTTTGCCCCTTAAGGCCCTCTGGCTTTAAAAGCCACTCTTTACGCCTGTTGATGCGTCGTGTGAACGTACGGCTTTGTGGCAGGTGGTGCAGAGCGTCTGCAGGTTGTCCATGGAGCACTGTCCTCCTCCTCTGTAGACCGGCCGGATGTGGTCCACCTGCCAAAAGTCTCCCTCCACCGGAGCGCGGATCATCTCGTTGAGCTGCGAACACAACCAGAAGGCAACGATGTGAGCGTAACTCCACATTTTTCCTCCAAACCATCCATTTTTACTGCTTTTTTAACCTGTTTCATTAAGATTTTATGAGAAAGATCAACATAAAGTAGTGCAGAATTTTCAATAATTTCATTAAACTCCGATCCAGAACCGCACAGCATTCTGGGGGATGTAGGCTTGTCTATAAATATCACTATCTGTCCTGATATTGAATAAAATTCTACATAATTCTATGCTTTGCACTCTGATTAATGAAAAACTAATCAATAATTATCGATATTGACCAATAAGAAAACCTTAAGACAGTTTTCAGCCCAACTGGTGAAGAAGCAGAAAAGTCCAAAAGTGAGACATAAATTTGAGCATCTGCAAATCTTAATATTCAGGATCGAACTGGATTTTGGACTGGACTTTGACTAGGCCATCAGAGCACATTAATATGCTTTCTAACCCATTCTATCTATTTTAAGGTTGTTGCTAGCATCTTTTCACATTACAAGTCCACAACTGTCTGCTGTGTTCCTTAGTCTGCAAGATGCCGTCTTTGACTCCAAAAATGCATAATTTCCCTTCTACTTTACAACAACTTTACTTTGTGTTGGTTTATCATAGAAAATCCCCCAAAATGGGAGGGGAAAAAAATCAAATGTGCGCATACTCTTTCAAGTTACTGTTCACAAATGACTCAACAAATCTCTGCACCACAGAGAAGCTTGTTTGGAGAATGTTTCTCAATGCAAAAAGACAGAAAAGAACAGATAACAAGAGCAAATTGCAGAAAAACTTCCCCTTAATAGCACTTCTAATGTTGTCATAAATGCAAGGATGTCAGACCAGCTCCTTAAAACAATATCTCCGCTGAATCATGGCGAGTTAACTTTGAACCACGCGCTATCCATCATCATCAGATGCCCCAGGTACAGCCATATAAATCACCTGAGTGACCTATATAATAGGCAGCTGTAGGGAACCTTCATCATGGAGAACTCGCAAGTCTGTCTGATGAAGTAGGCAGAAATTAGGTTAAAAGTACTGCAGGGAATTCTGCGCTGCGGTAAGATACATAACTCCTTAAATTACTTAACTTTCTCCCTTCTTTTTAACTTTTCAAGTTACGAAGACAGTGCTCTGAAACACAAGAGAAAAACTTACTTAACCATTTAGTTTGGGAGACGTTTACAAACTCTGGAGATGTGCTATTTTCACATCTTCCATTACAGATGCAAATTTAATCCCAGGGAGGAAACACCTTTCTGCTCCCTCATGGGGCAAAAGCAGAAAGAAATAGACGCACATGAGCTGAAGCCAATTGAGAATGGCTAATTAAGGTGTAGAGCAGAAAAAAAGCAACTCATGATTATTATTTTTTTTTTACATACTTTAAAGAAACTTTGTCGTGGAGAAGTGGGATAGCTTTCAGCTACTTTTTGCAATCTAGTGGCATTTATAGCAGATAGTGTGTTTATGTGGGCCAAACTGGTCCACTTCAATCTTCTGGAAACATCCAGAGGAATTAAATCTCAAGGCCACCAGAGGGCTAGCACTGGTAGCACAGCTGCAATTATTTCACTGCCAAGTTTACCAGTGTCTCTGCTGCTGTGCCCAAGCTATTTCCTCATTAATAAATCGCTAGAAAACACACAAAACACAACAAGTCTAACATGACTTAAAAATATCAGATTTATTCATTCAGATTAGTATTAAGTATTAGGTTGTTTAGTTCACTTGCTGGCCAGAATATGTTGATTTTTAGGATAGAAAACATACAAGAAACAAAATCAAGTAAAGAAACAAACGATGATGACGAAGAACTAGAGGAAAAGAGGCGTTTTGAGCAGCAAAAATCTATTTTCCCGCTTTGAGAAGTACTCTGCCGACATTAAGGCAGCGAGGTGGAATTGATCCCAGCAGATTTAAAGAATAGGCCTTTTCAGATGAGCAGAGTTCACCTCACACACACACACACCCACACGTTTTAGTCAATTAAACCTCCTATCTTGCCAACAACGTGCACCTTCCTGCACCCGACCCTTCTGTTGCACACTTTCAAACACGCCAAGACTTAGCTCAAATGCACCCGAAGGCTTTAACATATCCTGAAAACACACTCTCAGAGTAAAAAAAAGAGAAAAAAAAGAAAGAGCGACCCCAAAGACATGCATACACATGTACACACACCTGGGAACAAACACACACACCAGAACCCTTAGTATGAACCAAAGAGTGAGCCTATAATCTCAAGGCTTCTCCACCACTGCAGCGTCTTATCATGTGGCTGAGTTTGTTTCCTCTAAAGCTCAGAGCATCGATTGGCGCTGATGCCGGCGGCACTGGGAAGATGTGGGGTATCTATCTGTGTGTGTGTGGTGAGGGGCTGGCTTTGCAGGATAACAGCCAACCAAATCAAACAGGCTTACTGGTCGGGGCCTGGCACTAGGAGAAAAAAAAGAAATCAATGTGCCCAGCAATCCATTTACTGGGAGCTGGCCCCTCGGAGTGCAGCTCAACCTGCACTATTGTGTGTTTGTGTGTGTATCTGCGTAGGTGGGACGGATGGACAGAATGGGAGGCGAATTCAGTTTCTGAACTCACACAAACACCAATAAAATAAAAATAAAAAATAAAGCCTCCCCCTTTTTTTTTTTTTATAAGAAATAAATATAGCTCATATTTAAAGTCTCCTGTTAGTTATGGAGATTGAACATTTTCTAAAGATGAAATATTCCTGGTACTGTTATAGCTTACTGACCTGTTTAAGTGGCAGCTGGGCCAGCCATGTGTTCTCCAGTATCTCCTTCCGCTTGGAGGCTGGTGCATCACGGACCTTCAGGAACAGCTCGTGAGCTTTGAGGCCACAGTGTTGACAAATGCCTTGCTCTGCCTCCAGGACGCAGGAACGCATGAATGTCTGGCTGGACCGCAGCTGGAATTCCTCCTGGCATCTGGAAAGAAAACAGCATCAAAATGTCTGGACTGGAACTCTAGCTTTGCTATAGCTGTGATTGTGCAGGAGAGACCAAATCGAAACACGTCATTGATCCGTTTTCACTGTAATTTCTGTAAACTGTGGTAATCTTGTACCTGTGGCTGCAGAATCGAGTATCCCAAGCGCCACCTGTGGTAGGACAGGCCTGCTGGCAGGAAAGGCACAGAGGGACACCCTGACTGTCCACAGCCTGCAGGTAGCTGGGCTCTGAAGATGGCTGCTCAACTTCTGCTTTGCAAGGCTGCTGGTCCAGTCTGCAGAATTCAAGGAGAAGAAATATGTACTTCAAAACAGAGCTTCATTACAAAAAGATTAGAAAATCACCAAGAAATCGGCTTTTACACCAGATTCAGCAACACTCTTCAGTGTAGAAGCTATTAGTGTGGGCAGAAGACACAATGTTAGCTAATTTCCAGTATCAGAAATTTCAAAGAAAACTAGACTTTAACAAAGATATGTTCATTCATAATTTTGGTATGATTGAGAAAATTGTTTTGTTTTTCTAAAGAAATTAAAATTTCTACATGTCTATATAGGTGGAATAAATTGTTTTGTTGTTATTTATAGGTCCTAAAGATAAATTTAAATTGAATAAAATTGATACTGACATGTCAGATTACTTCTATTTTAAATTACGTAAATAAGAGTGAATTTATATACTGAAGCATCTAAATGTGAGATAATGCAGAAGTAAATAAACTATTAAACGTATCAGAAAACAGATGAAATGTTTTTACTGTCAGAAAAAAGCAAAACAGTGTGTGCAATCTAATCTTTTTGTTAAGATGACTGCTGCAGCAGCAGACAAAGTAAAGTTACCTTCCATCAGTCTAAATTCCTGCTTTTTCAGCATCAGTAGAGCAGTGAAAACAATTCAATACACATTTTCATCCAATACAAATGAAATCAAAGCATTTCTGCAAACACAGACTTGGGGTGGCATATAGCTGCAGTCTGTGAAATACCTTCAGACTGTTTATATTCATGAAGCTGATGTATCATCAGCAACAATCCAAGTGTGTGTGTGTATATGTGTGTGTGCATGCTTGTCCTTTTGGCAGGGGACAGCAAATCTGGGTATCTGCCATGTTTTCCCAGCAGGGTGCTAGAGCCACATTGGAGCGGACAGATGGACTGAATTCTCTTTCCCCGTGGTTTACAATTCAGATAGACAGAGACGGGAACAAAGAGCCAGAAAGACACAGCACTACAGAGGAAAATGCAATCATTGAAATAGAGAAGAAAATCTTCTAAAAAAAGGAACCTTGCTGCTTCAAAGTTGTGAAGATACCAAAAAATTGGAAGCACCAAGAGACGAACCCAGTGCCAGTACAGTAAAGTGGATGAAAGGAATACAGAAATAGTCTATTTACTGGTGTCCCCAATCTGAAACCGGTCAAGAAAACCTTGGAAAACTTCAATTCTAACTGAAAGGGGCAACAAAACCTGAATTCTTAGCAATGTGTTTTATATTTAGCTTAATTTAAATTCATGCCTGTACGTAGAGAATGTGTGCCGCAGAGCAGCATGGGGTAACTCTCTGTAAATTCATTCTTTAAACCTCGGAAATCACACAACATGCCTTCAGCAAACGGCGCACAGAATGCTAATGTTTACCACCTCAGCTTGTCTCTGATGCTCTATTGCAAAAGGAAACCAAAGAGAGTAGGGTAGGTCCAGCTGTCAATGAAAATGCATTTTAATTTATTTGTTGCTTCCTGTGGACACAGAGGTGACTCAGTTGAAATAAAACGGCAAATTACAGGTTTTATTCGCCTGAATTAATGAACAAATGTATGAGAAATGTAAACAAATTATATTAATAAAACTGGATAAATGAATATGAAATAATTGTACCGTAGGCTAATATTTAACCTAATAATAAGGCTTTGGATTCAGATCTGGCAGGTGCAACGAGACTGATGCAAATTCTGCTGGAGAAGGAGATTTAGTGCTACTGCAGGCAGGAGAACACTGTCAAAAACAGGCAGGAGATCTTCTTTTCCCACAAACAAGTGAGACTCAAACGTAGAAGAGGGTTGAGCTGCAATATAGACATTGTGGATTTTTGTGCAGCCTCAATTAGACAAAAACAAAATATAAGTATCTAAGTAAATCTAAGTAAAATCTCAGCATTATTTCTGATCGTAAAAACATAAACTTGCTGTGAATTACTTTCTCTCATTTGTTAAATGTAACGTGGGTTTTTCCAGATTTTCTGAAGCGTCACTAGTTTGAAGGCAGACATGCATTATCTCTCATACAGTTTCTACGGTTTATTCGTTGAGCCTGAGAAGGACATTCAGACATTTAAAACCTGGACTGTTGTTTGTAACAAAACATTAACATTTTTCTCAGCTATAACAACAAAAACATTAGACTTAGATTATTTTCCCCATCTTTTGCATCTTTTAAAAAGAATGTGTACTAAAGCAAAGAACCAAAACCAGCAGCATAACGTGATTTGAAATGTTCTCGTTTCAACACAGTCACTTCCTTGATTGACATAGTGATGCTAGCTTTAGCCTTGCATTTTCACTCTTGAGCTTTGTTGACTAAGTTAAAGCTGTATGTTCAGCTAAAGCACTAATCCTAAATAGTGCCCCTCAGGCACACCATGAACTCTCTTGTATGGAGCAGCAGTTGTTGTGAATGCTGTGTATTTGTGCGAGAGATGGAGTATTTGCTTTAGGTTTCCATAGAAATATTGCCTCCTGGGGTGAGCTGGTTGCTGCATCTAAATGGGTGGATTGTATTATGGGCTATATTTACTGTACTAACACACTCGGCAGGCCTTTGCGCCTCTGCCATGCGGATCTCCATGGAGACGACTGAGGAGAAGAAAAGGAAAATAGTCTGAATCCCAAAGTGGAAACCATATAAGACAACCCACCTTTATGTGCAAACCATAATAAAGACCAGATATATTAGCTGATCAACTTATAACAATATATCCCTGTAAGTGCTGAATAAATCTTGTCAAAATTTCAGTATGAAAGATGCTATTAAGATTTTAAGGACCCTTATCCCACGCAAAATATCCATCCACATTTAACCAACCTCTCTGCAGCAGCTGATGTTTGTGAATTGCCAGATCTCCTCTTTTTGAAGAAGTTTTCCTTGGTGACCACACGGACGCCGCCTCCTTCTTCCCGGGCTTTGCTGAGGGAAGCTTCGGCCACCTCCTCTCTGCTCAGATACCTGGGAATAGTGGATTTGCAGGCGTTACAAACTATGATGGCTTATTAGGGTTGTAGATACCAAAGAAAAAGGAGTAGTAATAAATTTCAGCCAACAAACTCTAGAAAAGACTTGGAAATTTCTGAGCGAGAAAAGTAAAAAAATTTGCGAGAAAAAATTCAGAAATTTTGATTTTAATCAGATATTTTCTAGAAAAATGTGGTTATTTCTGTGTAGTAAATGTATTTCTGCAAGATTTTTTTCTTTTGTTTAATTTTGAGAATTTGGAATTTTCTAAGATCTAAAAGTGAACTTTTGAAACTTGGAGAAATGTTTAAAAATTTCGACTTTACAAGCTCAAAAAATGTCCAAATATTTTCTAGAAAATATCTGAGGTTAAACTCAAGTTTTTTCTGACAAATTTTCAACTTCTCAAATTTAGAAATGTCCATGTTTTTTCTAGAAAATCTCTGAGATTAAGCTAAAAACCTTTTGTTTCTGCCTTACAAATTTTAAATTTTTGGAACGCAGAAATTTCTAAGTCAAAAACAAAGTGAAACTTTCTAGCTCCAAACGTCGAAAATTTGCGAGAATGGAAATTTGTGAACTCTAAAAGTCAACTTTGAGAAAGCTGGAAAAAAGTTGAAAATTCTTGGGGGAAAAAATTCCAATTTCTTTCTACGAAACATCTGAGATAAAGCTGAAAATTCCTTCTTTTTTTCTTGTGAATTGTCAACTTTTATAGTTCAGAACATTTTTTACTGTTTTTTCTAGAAAATCTCTGAGATTAATCTCAAAATTTCTGAATTTTCCCTAGCAAATAAAAAATGTTTGGAGTTCGAAAATTTCCAAATAGAAAAAACGTGAAAATTTCTGAGTTTCAAAACTTGAAAATGTGCCTTTAATGTAATACATTCTAAAAAAAAAAAACAAAACAAAAAAACAAAACTGTTCTGAGCTTGTAAAGTCTAAACGTCTTGACTTTTGGAGTCAAAAATACCAGAGATTAATCTCAAAATTCTTGAGTTTTTTTCTCACAAATATTTTACTTTGGGGGAGAGAAATTTCCAATTTTTTTCTAGACATTTTTAAAGTCTAGAAATTTTCTAAAAATCTCAGAGTTTTTTCTCACAAATATATATTTTCTATCTACAATGTCCCTAATACGCCGCCGTACATAACAGGTTGATGATGACAGCTGATTCACAAGCAATGGGGAGTAGTTGCAGAGAAACGAACACCTAAACTGTCTCTGGCCAGCAATAACTCTAGTTACATGATTGGACATTTCAGTCATCCTCTCTGGTCTGCAATAATTTTGCAACAAATACTACATAAGAGGTAAAACTCAAAGTCATTACCTCAGAGGCACCAAACTGTGCTTAAATGCCCAGATTTTCCCTTCTATTTCTTATTTCCTATTCCATCTGAGCACATACATTCTGTTTGTCTTCCTCCCTTGTGAATCCCATTACTATTGCTGCTGCTGAAATCTAATTTCCCCACAGGAATCGTCAATCATCTAATCTAATCCCTCTCTCCCTCCACGGGTTCTCATGGCCCTTGTAATACAGATGCCAGGCATGAAAGCTGAAATTGCCCACAACTTTACACGCCAATCTGGCAGAATTAAAATGACCCCGGCGTGTCAGAGTTGAGCCAAAATACCGCGGCAGAAAAAAGGCGCAGAGATGTTTGCTCTGTACGGGAGAAAATTGTAGTGGTCTTGAGAGAAAAGTGACCAATCAAAAATATCCAGAACAAACATTAGGGGTCTCCACAGAGGGATGATACAACCCCTCGAACGGTCTCCACAGAGCAATTATCCGTCCTCTCTTCTATGAGCTCTGCAGAAGCTCGGCAGCGCGCTATTTTTGCTCCTTCTGCAGGCAAGTACAAATACAATGACAAAATACCCTTTTGTTTCACCACCTACGTACTAAAACTGTTGTGTCAAAGCCTTTGTCTGGCCAAAACATGTTGACACTTTGAAAAGAAAAACTACCTACTTCTCTTTAAATATAATAAAAATGCAATTACTAAACAAATATACCAAGATCTCAATCTTAGAAGATGTATATTGTAAGTTTTTGCTTTGGTAGTAACATGTTTGTTAGGCTAATATCCGCTATATTCCACCAGAACTGATTAATTTCTCATTTGGTTATCAATATTAATCCTATTCGAATTTTTTTTTTTATATCGTTTGACGATTTGTATGGTTTTATGTTTGTCGTTCTGTTTTTAACCTCTGTGTTCTATTTAGCCATAAAGAAAAAGGGTTCTATAAATAATAATTTGTGTATTTTAAAGTCCGATTTAATTTAGCAGGCGTTTATTCTATATTTTCACATAGATCAGTGTACGAAAATTCCAGTAAATAAATACCACATATATTTTAACTGTAATTAATCACAGTTTTTCATAATAAAATCATCAAACAGTTACCAATTATGAAATCAGTAATAAAAATTACATGAAATATGTTGATCAATAGACTAACTAAAGGCAACTCTTAATAGAAAAGAATATTAATATTTTAATGGAACTCTGAGTTTCGCTTGTTTTGTGGTTTTCTGGAAGTTTGTTCCAGATTTGTGGCAGATTTGTTGCTGCTCCATGTTTGGTTCTGTTTCTGTGGATGGACAGCAGAACCAGAACCATGTTATATTATTTTAGCAGAAGCAGGAACATGTGCTGCTTTTCTGTTTAAAAAAGATCACAATCACACCCGGTATACATAATCAGGGTTTCTCCCAGTGTTTCATAAGCCTGGAGGGCCACCAGGCTTTACTTGTGCCCCACCAGGCTAATCATTGTTAATTTTCTTAAGCATTTTTTAAATGTTTGCAATTTTTAAGACTTTATTGTTGGTGTTTAGGTATTAGTCTTCCAATCTTTAAATAACACATTTTTTAACTCAAAAACATGGCAGACCGCTGGATGAATGACTGCCCTAGCGCCCAACCACCACTGGGGGAAACCTTGCATCATTTTTATAATAAACCTTTAAGTAGATCCCATAAAAGCATAGCATTTTCACATATTATGAGACATTCTTACTTGTTTATGCTAAGTGGGAAGCACATAGGGATTAAGAACTCTTTACAAACACAAACTGTTGCATCCTAGATGCACAAATGAGCGTTATCATAGGTCCTTCCTCCCTATTAGACTGTATAACCAATGCTTATCATACCAAACTCAATATGTCTTTACATCGCTGTTGTTTGCATAATTTTTTCTGTGTTGTTGTTTTTATGGAAAAATACACTTGCACATAATAACCAAATCTACTGTACATACTTTTCTTAGCTTCTGTACACCTGAATGTCCCAACTGAGAGACAATAAAGGTAATTTCTATTCCAATTTGTGTAAAGAAAACTCATAGCAGTTAAATGTAAATAAAATAAAATAAAGGGGAAAGGAGAAAATAACTGGTCACGTTTCAGTGTTAACTGTGTTGTATCAAGCAGAGAAAAATGGATTTATCTGTGAGATAACGAGCTAGAGAAGACAAAAATACAGATTAAAAAGATGAGGCCAAGAGGCATGTACAGGGTGGTGTGACCATTTTACAGACAATCAACTCTGGTGATGAAGATGTTCACTAATTGCGGAGAGGATCAATAATTAATGTATCTTCCAAGCATTTGTTCTGACACTTGTGTCAATTCTTGGATTTGCTTTGATTAAACTTTACAGCAGCCAGACTTGCAGTGGCCCTGAAACGGCTGAAACAAAAATCAATGAAAAGAACGCCTGAGAAAACACAGAGAAATATTAATTTAATATTGCCTTAATATGAAAGCAAATTTTTAGCCACAGATGAGATAAATATACTGAAACCGAATGAGTTACTTGTTTTTTCATGTTAATTGGAAGGTGTTGCCACTGTACAACTCTTTTTTATTTTTTTCTAACTTGGCCCTGCAGGTTTGGCAGCAACATTTATATGCATTTACACCAACTCCATCTGGCCAGAACGCTTCTTTGGGAGAAGAAGAAGAAGAAAAAAACACGGCGAAGATGGATGGCAGCAGGCAGAAAGTGGAGGAGAGACACATCAAAGTGGAGAAGTTTCTCTGGAAGCTGTAGGGAGATGTGGAAAAAGGTAAAGCCTTCATCAAACACAAGAGCTTCTTTTGCTTCAAACGGTCCCAGCACAGAGGCGGGATGAAACGAGATACCATATACTAAACTGGAGTCCAACTGCGCTGCTGGGAGAGCGTGGATGTGTGAGCATATTTGCATTTTTTAATGCAGCCAGGAGCCAGGACAGTAATTCTGTATACTGATGTGACTTCTGCCCCTTTCTGATGAATTATACTTTCTGTTATGATTTATACCAGTGAGAAGAGAAAATGCTCTCTAATTTGGTAACTTACAATTATATTCTATAGAGCTGAAGTTTCTGCTACTATTTGATTAGGTTTGAGCTTATTTATTTCATTATTAAGGAATGATACATTGTTTTAATGTTTGTAAAAATCAATCATGTCATAATTTATCAAAACTGATCTGATTATAATTTAACTCAACTTTTAACATTTCTGTTCCCTGAGAAATCCTTAAATCTTCTTGGTAACCATTCAGCTGTACAAAACACAAGCAACGCCTTTGAGACATTTCTAAGCGTCCATTTCCCCCACTCAGCTCCTTCAGACTAGCCAGCAGCAATTAGCAAACACCTGGGGAAACTGCTAACTTCATTACAGGACCTCCTTCTCAGTAAAACAAATATTAAAAACATTGTTAAAGCTTTAATAGAGGAGCGATGTTGCGATGAGGAGTTTTTAAAGAGACAGTGACCCAATTTCAAGGCGCTTAATTAGGAAGTATAATTTCTTTTAAGTAATATTTTATATTTATTGTATTTTTATAACAACTGAAGTTATACCCATAATACTGACCCTTTAAAAAGTAGCTACAGACACTTTTACACAAGTTCTTTTAACAATAAGAGCCACTAAGAAACAGCTACATGTAGGCAACATGAGCACCACAGTAAATGCATATATATTTCCCAAAAAGATCTAATAATATACCCAATATTTTTCTTCTATAGTTGTGACAGATAAAGTGATTTAAAGATGTGAAAACCAAACAAAGCAGCTAGACCTGTCACAATAACGAACTTATTGCAATAAACGATAATATTGTTGCTTTGAGACCGTTTTCAAGTAAAATAATAACAATAATGGCATAATAATGCAAGAACACATCATCAGAGATCAATAAACTTTAAATTCTAATGAACATTTAAACACTGGAACTAGAAGACATTTTAAAAATCAAAAATAAATAAACAAAACAACAGAACCAACAAAGAAAATTAATTATGAAGTCTCTGCGAACCAAATTACCTTTCAAAAAAGAGATAGTTGAGACCAAAAGAAAGAAAAGAGAAAAACGATAATCAAGCAAATGAACATTATTGAGTTTCTTTTAAATTATCATGTAATTGACTGATTTATTATTTATTATGACAGGCCTAGAAGCAGCACAGTCAATACCCAGCAGTCAACCAGATCATTTGGAGGCGACGTTCCACTGATGGCCGGTTGACGCTCAGCTGCAGGCGCGCCGCTGCAGGGTCATGGCGGCAGTGGGAAGCTGACAGAGCATCAGGCTACGTCCAGGCAGTTCTGCAGGACCCGGCTCAGCTGTGTGAAATCAAACTAACGAGCTGCTGATTCGCTGTGGCCCAGCGAAGCTGCCTGATTGATTGCTGCTTTCACAGTTCTGCAGCCTTATTTTCAGCGGCACACGGGAGATATTCTCAGTTGGTTTTTTGATGTGAAGGAAACAAAGAGTTTCTAATTCACATTGGACATGTGCAGACCAATTATCCTTAATATTAAAACACCTGAGAGGTGAACTGACTGCATATTAACAATCTAATTAAGTGTGTTCGAAAACCACGGATTCATGTTTCTACCCAGGTACACAGAACCAATTTAATACTCTGGAAAGATTGTAATGTTATACCAGCAAAGCTCCTTTCATTATTAGAAACAGTTGGAAATCTATGGAGGTCCAATAATGTCGCAATTCAATAAACAGATAGATAGTTAAACGGTCAACTAAGTGTATTCTTAATTAATTACAAAAACAACTAAGTTTTATGTAACAAAAACAATTCTGTTTCCAAAAATCTTACATAATCATCTCACTATTTAATTATTTCATGGTCTATATATCCATAAAAAAGTGGGCGGAGTTTATAGGGGGAAAAAAAGTCATATAATATGACTAAATTTGACAATTTATACAGGTAAACTAATCAGATATTCCGGATATTTAATGAGCCACTGTAACAGCTTAAGCAACCTTGGAAAACTGCAACACAGAAATTATAAAATGATTAAAAAAGCTAAGAAATATATATACCTTTAACATAAAATGAGTTACATTTTTTAAAAATTATTTTGGCATTTTTAAAATGATTTATTTCCAATTTTTTGCTAAGTGTAAAATATATCACTAAAGATTTAAGTGTCTCAAGGAGAGGAGAGAATCACCTTAAGCTGTCAACAATGCAAAGACAATAAACCCAACAATGAGCTTTACAAACACACTGTATAGTGAAAAGTGTGAAATCCAGCTGATATTATTGTTGAAATACTGTGTTGAAAAAAAGAGTAAGTTTCCCTGTTATATAAAGAACAATCCATCATGTGAAAATGTGTTTAGCTGCTTTGGAAAAGAGTTTGAAATTTGAGTTTCAGCTTGAGATTTCAATGTATATTGGGAAGCTAGTGTTTCCAGCTGGGGGTGTGGAGTCAGAGAGGAGTGGGATTTTTATTAGGGAAGAAGAAAGTAATAAGTTATGAAATCAGAAGTGTGGGATCAGGGAAGTATGAATCATTCCAGACACCAAAAAATTAGATAACTTGGTCCCAATGGAAGTGCTGTAAGTCTGAATAATCTTGTTAGGATTATTCTTAAACGTCTTCAGGACATTCAGCAGCTACTATCACAAAGTGTGCAATTGTTTGGTTTTCCAAGATATACTGTCCTGGTGAGAAGATTAGCTTCACAACAGCTTTTAAGCTTTCTTGCAGTTAAACGAGTGAATAAATTTGAATTTATTGAGATTTTTTTGTATTTATATGTCTCATAGAGCTTTACAACAATGAGCTTTGTTGTTGTAGCCATCAATGTACTTCTGGAATAACACCGACTGAATATCTTCCTCTCGTCTTGTTGGCAGAAATATAGTTTATTCAAAAAGATTTAATTCCTGGGTGCAGACTTGGCTTTTTAGTACAACCTGTAAAGACTCAATAAGATTGAGGTCAGGGTCATCTTGCGTTATTATTAACAAAAATACCTTTGACGTTTGTTTGAGATAGTTGTCCTACTAGCTCAACCAGCTCTATTCAGTTTCCAACATTTGACTCTAACTGTCTAGACAGATTCTAGGAACAAAATAAACAGATTAGGATGTTAAAAAATACAGGAATGACTGAGGTTGAGCTGGAAGCTGCTTGAATACCAGTATACCTCACTATAGTGAAGCTACTTTTATACCAACATGGACTAAGAAGGTCCAGACCAAAAACATATGATCCTAAATGTTCTTAAAACCTGACTTGACAAAACTACAGCTGTTTGGCCACAATAACAAGTATTATGGGAGTCAGGGTGAGGCTTAATTTTTGACACTGGACTTTAAGACCTTTCAAGACTTTTTAAAGACTTTTTTAAAAATGTAAAATCAACTTCTAGACCAGGTATGTCAAACTCTACTCTTCAAGGGTTGGTGTCCAAATGGTTGAACGAACTCCTGAGCATCTAATCAAGATCTAAAGTCTTGCAAATGACCTAAATATTTAATCCAGAAAGCAGAGACACCAGTTCCTGACGACTGGAGTCTTGACACCCATGATGCAGATTGTTAAAACTTGATCCCAACCATAAACCCAAACATGTTTTGGTACTAGATAAAGCTGCCTAACGTCAAACTCAATCCTGTTGAAAAGTTGCAGACTACGCCTGAAATACAAATCCCCATAAGTTCGTGGTATTCCTCCCATTAGGAGTGTGTGTAAACTTTCCATAAAGACGTGTTGTGGTAACTCTGAAAGCAGCAGCACTTTACAGTAGGCAGGATGCAAACTGGATTAAAACCCTCTCACCTCTCAACATCTTTATAAATCACCACAAGTGGCTCCTGATGAAAACATCCAGAGTGTTGGGAACCCAGGCAAAGTGCATAAAGCGTGAAGCATTTGAAAACTGAGCGTCTCGGCGCTGGGAAGGTGAGTAGCGACTGTCCCGCTGAGCCCAAGCTGGAGCTTGATTGGTTCTGATTAGTGAATAAATCAAACAGGTATCAAATCAAGCTGAGCCAATTGCCTCCTACTCGCACCTTGATTAGGTTCATGCACCCAAACGTGCTCCCCAGTCGAGAAACCCTCTCCCTCACATACACACACACAAACAGGAGTCCACTGTGTAATTGGCAAACTCTCCCTGCCTTTACCCAAGCCAGCTGTAATTAGTGTGCCAGCAACAATGCTTGTTTGTCAAAAAAAACAAAAAAAACCCGCAGATCTACACACACGCAACACTCATCCCATCCTCCATTATGCCTCAGCTAACACCCTTTGATACACCCACACACACGGACACACACAGATACTATTCAGCCTTTCCGCAGCGCCTGGGGCAGTTAGTATTTACAAATCGGTTCGTTTCTCTGTGAAATCTAACACCGCGCTTCTTGGTTTTCTGACACTATGTTGGGAACTGATTCATCTCGCCATTTACACAGAGTTAAAATGTCTACCAACAAGAATGTGGCTTGTTAAATCATTCCTTACTGATCTGTTCGTGGGGCAGACGGGGTTCTTGTTCCCTTGATACAGTTCATGGATTTATTGGAGCTTGCGAACCCGGCCCTTAGTTAGCGAACAGACGCCATTTAAAATGATGGAAGGAGGACACCAATGAACATTTTTGACCATTTTTGTGAGAGAAATGGATCTTACAGGAAGTGCTAAAGATTCATTTAGATTGATCTGGTTGCTAGGAGATATAGCTCGTTTGTGAAATCACATTACTTCAATATTACTTGGATTTTACGTGATAGAGAAACACATAATACAAAATATCTGCAGAGTGTGGCAACCAGTGTTTAGTGACTTTCAACACTAAACACTAAAGTGGGCCTAAAGACTAAACACTTTCTGCCTTGTGTGGCAGAGAGCTGGAAGGAAGAGGAGGAAACAAACCCCCAAAAATAATAAAAAAATTAATCTAAAACATTTTCAAACATTTTTAATCATGAAATGTACTCTGTTTTTCAATCAGTACTACAAAATATAATTTAAAATTAGTTTTTGAAATGCTATGTTTATAAGGCTGCTTTGCTAGCTCAAGATAGCATAGCTAGCAAGTGCAAAATGGACAAGTTTCTGACAAAAAAAACACTGAAGGACCGTCAAGCAACTTTTCTGTGGTATAACACTGCTGTAAAAAAAACTAAGAACTCATAGCCAATTAAACTAAGCAGGTAGGAGGCAGCAGTTATGCTAAACAACTGCTTAGCTGCATAAATGTTTAGCATTTATATGGATATGCTAAAATTTATATGAATAAATAGTGAATAAGTGAGGAAAAACACTCTAAAAGTTGATGTTTCTTTAAATATTTTGTAGCAAAGTTTGTGGGTTTGCAAAAGGTTGTTCCAGTCCAGAAGCTAATACTGTTTGTGGCCAGGGGAAGATCCAGTGTAAAATAAGTCTGGCGGGCTGCCAGGCTTATTATAAACTGGGGGAAATATTGCATCCTTTTGTAGCTCTGACTGTATGTTGCTGCAGTCTCAAATCTTTTGCAACCTCCAATAAATTTTCCTCCTGAATTAGGCTTTGTTTAGCTCCGAATAGCTACACATCAACTGCTTTCCATACTGCATGATTCTGCCACTACTGTGCTTTACTCTAAGGATGGCATGCAGAATTTTGAGGACTTCACAGAACAGCTGGATTTGTACTGAAACTACAATAAATAAATGTATAAAATGTAGCAAAGTTAAGTATTTGTGACTCCATATTGGTGGAGGAGTGTTAGGATCTGACCTGTTGG
>CAEFZX010027912.1:0-18809 GCA_903066825.1 Alfaro cultratus | reverse complement strand
GCGTGAACCCCCGCGGTGGCTGATAGGCCGGAGCGGCGCTTGGCTGCGAGGGCCGCCCGAGGCTGCTTGCAGCTTTAATTTGTATTCTGTTAGTTTCCCCTATTGTGTCTTGGTCTGATCAGCCAGTATATAAACCCCTGTGTGTCATTTCTTGTTAGGTCAGTTATGTTTGTTTGTTTGTTTATACGGCCAGTTTGGTTATATTGTTTGCCTGAGTTCAGTTTTGTTCATTTGACCTCTTTTATGAGCTCAGTTTATCTTTTGTATTTTATCATTTTTGGGTTAAAATAAAAGAACCCTATTTTTCAAAATACATCCTGTGACTCCTCCTGTTTTAACTCGGTCCATCACAAAAACCATCAAAATGTTTCACTGCATCAACTTTCACACATTCCTGAAAGCTTCATATTTCTTCAGACAAATTTTAATAATTTACCTCTGAGATAAAATGCATAATTTCTAAACAACTGCTGACAATTTTAAAATAGTTAATATACAATAATGACTGTTTTATAATCTCCTGTTTGCTTTTCAGACATGAAGTAATTTAAAATCAAAACAAAAAGTTATGCTTATGAAAATAAATGTCCTTGTTCTATTTGGAAAAACTTTCAGATATTCAAATATTAAGTGCATCTTGATCAAATTTAGATGAGTTGGCGTAAAATTATGCTTTTTTTTTTATCAAAGCATCAAACAGTTTTATCATAAAATATAACAGGAGCAAATGCAAAACATTTTTCAAATAATTTATTTATCAATCAAACCTGATCTAAACCAACCTGAACCCGTCCCGTCTGTTTCAGCGCTGTCCCAACTTCAACCCACGTTAACTTTATTAATTATAGTCCATTAAATAATGTTGTCAATACATAGATAAATGATTAATTATGAAGCATCTTACTGCTGCGTTGTTTTCTCTTGCAGTGAATCAGAGCGATCACCGCAGACAACAAGGCCACAAGTAGAAACTTTGCTGTAGTCTGAAGAGTGAAGGTTTTACACCGTTTGGACTGGATCACATGACTCTTTACAGACGGGCCTGAAAGAAACATTTCAAATGTTAGCAGACAAACAGACACAAACCCACAGACAGACTGACTCACCACAGGAGCGTCTCATCTCAGATATGAGCCTTTAGACGTGACACCAACCTGTGAGTGTTTCCTGAACAGCCAGCCAGCTGTCAGGAGATTCTCCGGCTCCAGAGATGCTGCACCTGTAGTTCCCTTCGTCGGCCTTGGAGGCGTTTCTGATGCGCATGTTGCTGCTGTAGCAGGTCATCAGATGGAGGCCATCTTTATAGAAATCTCTGATGTGATGCAGCTCAGTTTCCTGGTGGACACATCGAAGTGTCACGTCTGATCCTTCTGCTACTGGTTGGACTGGAACCTCCAGCATCACCAGACCAGCTAGAAATACATGAATATTCACAGAGAGCACATAATTCATTAAAATGTACTTAATTGGAATTTAATGTACTTTATTTTTAGCCTAATTGTTGCAGGTGAAGGTTAAAGTGTTTAAAAAAAATACCACAATGACAGGATTTGTTCTTTTCCTATTTATTCTATTTTCTACAAATGAATTTCAAGCCATACCTGTAATAGAAATATTAACAGAATTGGTCATTTCTCCTTCTTTATTTTCACACCAGTACTCGCCGCTGTACGCTTCAATGGCCGGATCCAGGGTGCAGGAAGGTTCTGCTGAGCCGCACGGGTCCAAAGAACTTGTTGTTCTTTTTTCGTTGAGTTTCCTCATTACTCTCCAGTCATCGACTCCATCTAAACGCTCACATTGTACAGTTACAGTCTCATACTCAAAAAACTGAAGTCTTTCTGGGAAAATAGAAGGAAAACCTGAATAGGAGCAGAAGAGAATAAGAAAAGGATTGTTGAGTGGAAATAAATCAAAATGTAAAAACAATAAATTAGTTGTAGGTCTTCATAGTTCTTCCTGCAGATCATAGAACAATTAAAAAGATCAAATTAAATTAATCTTTAGGGATTAAAATCAAACAATGTTAGTGTTACATAAATATTGGAACAATGATCAGTTTAATACTCACCAGTTTTCTGAGCAGCACATTTCAGTTCAGTTTGTGAAATCAGCAGGAGAAACAAGTTGATCCCTGAAAAGAGACAAACATCCAGGATCAGAACGAACCGGCAGCCCGTTACATGAACTGGTACTTACAGAAAGATGAAACCTCCATGACTGATGCTGAACTGAACTGTTCGACACCAACACTGTCTGGGTCATATGGGTCAGAACTTCCTCTTCCTGTCTGCATTGTTTCTGTGGCTGAATGAAGCTGCAGGCTAAAGTTGATGTGCTAGAAATAAATGCAGAGACACAAACTGACACTGATCTGAAAGACAGACTGATGCACCTGACACTGATCTGGGTTATTTTAGATGATCTATTTTCTAATTCAGTCTCTGACTGAAAGCTGCAAACATGCTCACAGTATTTGACTATCTAGTTGTTCCACAATCAATTTTCAAGCATAAAATATGTGCTATTATAGTGAATTTTACTGCAAAATCACAAATAAAAATGCTGGTCGTCCATAAAATCTGATTAAGTATTGCAAAATAAAGAAAAATGAATGATTAAGTAATTAGACCCTCTTTCTTTTAACCACAGGCTGTGTGGTGCAAAGTGAACATGTTTGTCTGACCATGAAGAAGGAGATGAATGTGAACATGAGAAAATATTGATCATTGAAAACTGAGCTGTGGAAACTTTGCTCAGCATCAAATGTTTGCAAATCTGTGGCGATCTGCCAAGCCTGCGTCACAAAGTGCTGCTGCTTCCTCCACAAACTAAAGAGATGAAAAGCCTTGAACCGCCATCATGTGCTCAGCACCAGCATGTTTTCTACCTGCATGGGTGGAGGTGCAGCGTCTGCACTGTGTCTTGCAAGAACACACAGGGAGAACTACAACATAAAAGAATCCCAACAGCAAGGAGCAATAAAAATGAGATGAAAACATGGTTGGTTGGTGTCAATCCACAGCCTGGAGAGTCTGTAGCAGAATCTTTAGAGGCTCCTGTTTTTACTGCAGGCTGTGAAGACTGGGTGGGATTCCAACAATGTTAGTGACTTTTTCTCCAGTCTGCCTTTGTAAATGATTTTGAGGGAAGAAGGTTGGGCACCAATGATCTATTCTGCTGCCTTCCCCCTTCTCTTTGAGACATTCCTCCTCTGATGGTGCAGCTGCCCAGGACAGACTGGATGATGCCTTGGCAAAAGGAAGCTAAAATTGGTGTTGGAGCTTTTACTCATTTCAGTTTTGCTGCGTTTTCTTTGTCAATGATGTGGAGATGCTTGACCAGGACAGACTCTGAGATGTGAATATCTAGAAATGCTCACTCTAAAATCTAGCTCTAAATTTAGCTGAGAATCTGATTACATAAATGTTAAATGTAAATACATTCATAAGTAAATGTTTATGGACATTTACTTATGTTCTCCATTTTGAGATAATTTGTAAATGAGCAGAGGAGATTGTTTTAAATACTGCAGTAGTTTTGCACAAGTTGCAAAATTAAGTGTTCTCTGTTTATGTACGCTGCATATCCCATTGGATTGGTATTTATTTTCTATT
Organism: Alfaro cultratus; assembly: GCA_903066825.1. Taxonomy (NCBI): domain Eukaryota; kingdom Metazoa; phylum Chordata; class Actinopteri; order Cyprinodontiformes; family Poeciliidae; genus Alfaro; species Alfaro cultratus. The sequence goes on along the minus strand of CAEFZX010027912.1, from coordinate 15,192 downwards.
ACCACTGTGTAAACATCTTCAGGCATCCACCATGACTTATGGATCATCAAAACAACAAGCAAGTAAGTTTGAACCTCTGAGGAGGAATGCTTCATGTCAATGTTACAGTGGTGAATAAAAAAATCACATGGTCCATTTTTATGTAAAGTTTATGCAAAAACTGACATTTAAGCAAAACGTTCAAGTGGATGTTTTCCTTATTTGAGTTCATTGTTATATGTGGTTGCAGAAATGTACGGATTGTCTGGGATTCTGCATCTTTTCAAGCTGCACCTGTAGTTTTTGGAAATATAAGCAAACAGCTTGCTGTTGAGATTGTGAAATATTAGTACTAGGTGTACAACCACACTTTATGCAGATGGCAGTTTTTCTAATCAAAGACTGGGAATATTTCCCATTTACATTTGCAAATTTACTTCTGCAGAAATTTTTACTTTTAACAGAAAATGATTTATAGATGCCCACCATTTATTTATTTTATTTTATTTTATTTTTTTCAGTTGTATTTATGGCTCCCCTCAGGCTATCAGAATTTTGCAATTTTGGTTTGTCTGTATTTCATTCATTTGCCCAGCAAATCTATTTTTATGTGATGTTCATGTAAACATTTACATGCGTATGAACAATTTTAAATTGATCTCTTACTTATTTAAGTGCATTCACTGTGATTATCAAAACTTTTGTTATCTGCACTGTCTGAAACAGGGCTGGCCCAGGGCATAAGCAAAATAAGCAGCCGCTTAGGGCCCCAGGGCCACCAAGGGCCCCTCAGTGGAGCTGATTTCTTTATTTATTTATTTATTTTTTGTAATAATTTATATGTCATTTTAATATCAAAAACACACAATTTCACTATGAAGTGAATATGAAGTGATTTGTTTTATAATAATATATATTTGGTAATATATATAGAAATTATTATTTTATGAATAAAAGGGGAAAAAAATGCTCTTGGGAGCCCCTGGTGGCCGCGGCAGGTACCGCACGCTTCACCGGTATCATGAGCTGCTGCGCAATTAGCAATTAGCATCCAAAGGTCCAAAGCTCCGGTCAGAAGTTAAGTTAGCAAAACAATGTCTCAAAAAATGACTTATCCTTCAGGGAGGGAGAAAATAAAGAGGAAGAATAGAAAAAAGTCAAGATAAAGGTTTGTTTTAATTGGTAATGTAATGTAAAAGATTAGTAAAGCTGCTAATAGAAAATGATCTTGATAGCCTGGACCGGTTCAGTTCAACAGCCAAACATTTATGCTGCGTCTTTGTGTGAAACTGAGTTTAAACTTTAAATGAGTTGATTCTCATGGTGGCTCTGCATATTTCTGAGTTTTATTTGGCTTCAAAACGCTGTTTGATAACATTAATTATAACTTATCAATGATCGACATTGTCTAGTAAAATGTTGTGACGTCAGGCTGCTGCTACATGATGAGCTGCTCTATGCTGGAGTTGATTTATTGTTTGCTGCTCAGCAAAATCATTTTGTGGCTAAAACAAACATTATTTTTACATCAACTTCTAAGTTATGAGAACCTTTTGTTAAAATCATTTAAAGCCTCAGAATCAACCCGGTACCGGTCCACATTCTCAGGGGAGAAAGACTCACCTGGTATAAATTAAATTTTTAGCTATTGGAGTAACGCTTAAGATAAATTTATTTAATCATAGAATGTCATGAATATGTTTGTAGAGCTAAATAAAGCAAGAAATTCACTGGGTTGGCAACAATGAGATGAATATTGTTAACTGTAAATCTTCAGACCTGACCTGGTGGGTCGGTCTGTCAGTCAAACCTCTCACTGCAGGGCAGAAGAGGACAGAGATGATTTATAAACCTTTGCTGACGAAGATAAGATCAGGGGATAAGATGGGCTTCATCTGTAAGTATCAGCCAATCACAATCCCCCAGAGATGAGTTGGCCAATAAATGTATCCTATTATACATGTATATAATGTAAGCAGCACTGCCAGAGATGCAGGTGTGTGGATGATCTAATGATCGGGCTGCTGATCGCAGCCGGTCCACATTGTTAGCAGAACTAGAGGGACAAAAGAACACATTTTGCTTAGGCCCCCATGGAGGCTTGGACCGGCCCTGGTCCCAAACATGTGAAGTCGGTTATGTGTGGGCGTAGGAATGTACAAATTGTTCATTAACGTGCATCTTTTTAAAATTCTGCTTCACAAGCTGCACCTGTAGTTCCTTGGAAATGTAAGGAGGCTGTTAAGATTGTGAAACACCACTGAGCAACACCGGAGCCAGTTGCTTTCTCCAGACAGATGTTTTTTTCTTAAGTTTTGAAAGTTTACTTAGGATATGTTTTTGTGCAGTATAATCTCCATAGGAATTTATATTTACAACAGAAAAACAGAAAAATATTCATAAGGTTTATATATTAAAAGTTTATAATTTAATCGTCAATTACTGAAACCACACACACAAAAAACACTTGTAAAAACACAGGAGGGTTCAGTGCGACCCTGCCGGACGGCGCACAGGGTCAAAAGCTCTTGGGGTCCAAATGACCCCATCTCTAAGACCACAGGAGGGCAAAAGGAATAATGAAAAAACCTGTAAAAACAGGTGTGGCTCTAATAACAATGTAGCACCTTTCCAATGAAAAAGATATTCATTGGAAAATCATTTTCCAGTGATTATTATGCAACCATAAAAAACCTGCCGAATCACTTCTTTGTTACTCCACCCTCCTTAACATATAAAAGAGGATGGGCTCGCTGCAGGAAACAGGACTCGGGGTCTCTGGCTGGGAAAATCTTTGGATCTGAAAGGTAAAGTTTATTTTATCATATTTGTAATTTTTTTTTTTTTTATTAATTCCAAAAAACTTGTTTTCTTCAACTAAAAATTAGAAATGTTGTTACAAAATTTTAGATTTTTAAACTATGAAATAAAAATAAATATTTTCTGTATGTATTTAATCACTGTACAATTTGAATTATTGTTATTTCAACACCACATTGTGGTATTTAATGTTGTTATTAATGTGTTTATTCAGAATGGAGCACAAACTTGACAAAATGGACAAGATTAAAATAAAACAACATTCATGTGAGTATGCTATAGTTAATCAATACTTTTGTGAAAACCTGTTTGATTAAGATCAGTTAGAGCAACAAAACTTAGAATCACTCTGTTATTTTTATGAAAGGTCGTGTGCATACAAACCAGACTGTGTTCATGCCAGATATGAGGTTTGAAGGAACAGAGAGAAAATAAATATGTGGGTAAAACTTAATGCATGAAAAATGCAGCTGGATGTTGGCAAACTGAAATATTCCAAAATTTATTTCAGTAGAGTAAAAGTTTACAAGATTAACAATTATAGTTTCTGAAAATGATCAATTTAAGATGTAAATGTGAAGGGTGGAGGTTGTGGGTAGATTGGAAAAAGGGTTTTGTAGATTCTATGGAGACAGTAAAGTCTCGGTGTGATGGACACGGTGTTAGACGGAGGCCACTGGGAAAGAGAAAAGGACACATTTTTGGATTTGTTATTTTAATTGTTGATGTTTTCCATCTTTGTACCTCCAGTTGCTTTGGGTTTGTTGCTGCTGCTGCTGTCTCTGAACCAAAGTCGCTCTTCTTCTCCTGAGAGCGTTGCTAGAACGTTGGTAGATTGTTTGAATGATACGGACTACAAAACACTAGACAACATCATAGAGAAAGGCCTTCTAAAAACAAGCAAACCTTATCATGTTGTTATCGTCGGGGCTGGCATGGCTGGACTCACTGCTGCCAAACTTCTGCAAGACGCTGGACATGAGACAAAAATTGTATCTACTTAGATATTATTGACTTTTTTTGCTGTTTCTAAATAAGGTAACTATTTTGGAGGCAAGTGAGCGGATTGGAGGACGGGTGTGGACCCACAGGAATGTAGAAGAGGGCTGGTATGTTGAATTTGGGGCCATGAGGATCCCAGATTCTCATCAGTGAGTAAAATGTTTTCTAATATAATACTGCTCTGTCTGAAAACATGACGTATTGATCTCAGAAATAAAATTTAAGCCTGATGTAGAGCTTAAGGTCACCATGTAAAAACTTTTCAACAGCATTCTGAGAAAGGTTATCGACCAACTGAACCTGACAGTGAATACGTTCAAAATGACTGATGACAACACCTATTACCTGGTGAATGGGAAGAAGCACAAGACTTCAGAAGTGATGAAAAATCCCAGCATCCTGAATTATAACTTAAGAGCGAACGAGATAAATAAAAGCAGCAGTGAGCTGCTGCAGGAGGAGTTACTGGAGGTAAATGGAGGAAGTGTGGGGTCTGCTAGCATCTTTACACCTGGTTTCTACAGATTACCTTGATTTTTACAAGAGCACACAAAAAACATTTGCTCAGATGTTGTTTGTGTATGGATGGAATCCTGTATCCAGTATACTGATCAAATTCTGCTTCCTGTAGGTGAAAGATTTTCTTATAAATAAGACATGTGAGGAAGCTCTGAAGATGTTTGATCACTTCTCTGTAAAGGTAAGTTTCACTTTGCAGCATCCATGATTTGTTTTTTTGCTTTTTTTTATCTGGTTTTTAAATTCTCATGGGTCAAAACATATTTTTTGTGAACAGGAATATCTGCAAGAAAAAACCAGTTTGAGTTCAGAAGCCATTAGGATGATGGGAGACATACTGAATGAAGACAGCATCATGGCCAACGCTCTGAGTGAGATGGTTTACCTCATGAACGACGTCAGCGACTCTGTGATGTAAGATCAAAATAAAATGTTACTGTGACAATGTATTTAATAATATCATGTTCCCCTAAGTATAAACATACCTGGAGTCTCCAGTGGCCTTTCACTTAAAGGGCCAGAGCGGTTTTAGAGCACTGCCCTTGTAAGACAAAAAACTTCAGAGTATATATTCTACCTTATTTGCTACAATGTTAAAGGATTTGTCTATACACTCTACTTCCAAATGTTATTAAATTCAAGTGTTCTAATCATTTACTCTGTTCAATATATGTCTAAAGAATTATTGTTTAACACGATTTTTATGGCAAATTCTTACAAAGACAGTAAAAGGAATCCACCGATCAAACATTCAGTAACAATTACTTGATTTGTTTCTAATCTCCAGATACAGCGAAGTGACTGGAGGGACAGATCTAATCCCCAAAGGTCTTAACAATACTCTCAAAAAGGACACAGTCAAAGTAAACTCTACAGTCAAGAATATCTACCAGTTTGAGAAAAATCATTCAGTCACGGTGTCGTATAAGTCTGACAAAACAGACGGTCTTTCTAATATTACAGCTGATGCGGTTCTGGTGACAGCCTCTGCCAAAGCAGCGCTCTTTATTGATTACAACCCGCGTCTCTCAACCTCCAAGTTACAGGCTCTGAGGTCAATCCACTATGGAGGCTCCACCAAAGTTGTCCTCACCTTCAGTGAAAAGTTCTGGGAGAAAGAAGGCATCTATGGAGGAAAGAGCGTCACTGACCGACCTTCTCGATTCATCTACTACCCCAGCCACAGCTTTCCAAACAACAATAAGACCGGCGTCCTCCTGGCTTCCTACACCTGGGCTGATGACTCCAATCTCTTCCTGAGTGTGAGCGATGATGATCTGAAAGAGTTGGTCCTGAAAGACTTGGCATTGATCCACGGCAAAGACGTCAAGTCCCTCTGCACCGGCATTCTGGTGAAGAAGTGGAGTCTGGACCCCCACAGCCACGGCGCCTTCGCTCTCTTCACTCCTTACGAGCACCTGGAGTACGCTGAGGAGCTCCAGAAGAATGAGGGCAGGATTTATTTTGCTGGTGAACACACAGGCTTCCCCCACGCTTGGATTGAGACAGCTATAAAATCTGCAATCCGAGCAGCCAACCACATAAATACTGATGCAATGAAACCCCTAAACTCAGCCAGAGATGAGCTGTAAGGCCTTTAATCCTGAGCCAGTCGCAGATATTAGGGATCTTGATTAATTTTCAATGTTTCTGATCTATCTCTGGATGTTTATTATCATAGTACATGTTGTTGCTGTTCTGCATGTTAGTAGTTTTTGGGCCCTGAATGGCACATTTTATAGTTCTTTGTCCAAGTCAATCTTGACTGATGGCAAAAATTGATCAAGATAAACAACTTTACATAATTTTGGAAAAAGAAACCTTAAAAACCTAAGGTATTACTAAAAGTATTGCTAAGTTGTTTCATTTAATGTTACTACTTGTGATTGTTAGGGGTGCAAAAAAATGTGGAACCGGTTTTGGTTGTTTGTGGGATTGTTTTGGTACATTTTCTTTTCTTAAAGGGAAATTTTCATCTTTATTTTTGTTTCTGTGCTTATTCTTCAAGATTTAAAGTACCTATTAGCTTAAAGTCCTTGCAGCTTTTTTACATAATCTGAAGCATTTTACAAAAGAAAAAATAAATAAATAAACAGTCAGTGCAACAACTATGACTCTTGTGTTTTTCTTTATGGAGGCAGGATCTGAGTTGACTTGACTTTTGGGTTCAAGCCATAAATCTAAACTCTACAAGAGCTCTGCTTCACCTAAACTACTTCACAACCATGCAGTATTTTTGTCACGTCACCTAAAATCTAATTAGTAAAGCTTGTACTAGATACGTTATTTTATGTTGTCATGGTAACATACTAATAATCAATAACAGGCTTATTGTTGTTTTCTTAAGATAAAAAAGGCATCAAGGTTTAACTCCTTTGTCGTCCCATATAAATAATGTTTCACTGTTTATTTGGTCTTTAGTGTTTCATGTAACTGTAGTACTGCTGGATGACCAGCAGGTGTTGCCATAGTGCGTGTTGAGTTGCTGTCAGTGAAGGGATCCGGGTGAAAGGAAAGTTCTGATTAATTGGATTTTTTTTTTTCTGCTTACACATAAATACTTTATGCTACTGCATCATTTCACTCACATGATTTACATATTTATGTAATAATGTTTCTAGTTTCTCTGCAGTCATATTTGTTTTACTGGTTTTTAATGTTCCTTTTTTGCCGACTAAAATGCCAAATAAAGATAAAACCAACATTTGACTTTTAAATTACACATCATTTTTACATGGAGACGCAGATGTTTTAGACTTACTTTAACTGACACCAAAGTTTTACATTTTATGGAACCAGTGACATTAATGCTGTTGCACATAAAGCAGCTATTTTCAACATTATTATTTATTTGGTTCTTTGCATTAGATTTAAACCATCCATAAATGGATCCATAACATTTTTGAGCTCCTCTAAAAATGCTTATCAATGCATATATTTTATTTCATTTAATTCAAACACAAATTATACCTTAACATATATTATTAATACACACAGTGGAAACTGTCTTAGCAACTCCTCCTCATTTTAATTCATGCAGAATAAGTCATAAACAGGATTAACAGAAATAAAAGGTTAAATTTGGGGAAGTTCAAACCTTAAACTTACTCAACATGGTAGTTTTGACCAATATTTGTTCTTAATATTGTAAAGTGGATCTGGATGTAACTAACTGAAAATAAATATGCATTAAAAGATCAAATCAAACATCTTCAGTTCCTCACACAGATTGTGATACTAATAACATATTGATGATGATCAGCTAATAAAATACAGTTACTTTTAAAGTTTATTAGAGGGAGAATTGATTCACTGTCTTAAATCTATTGTGAATTAAATTATCCAAAATAGAAAAGCTGTAGCTTGACATTTTAGACAATGAATTATTAAAATGTACTTTTTCACGTTTTATTAATATGTGAATTTAAAATTAATCCCCAGATATTTTTCAGTCATTGTTTATTTACATTTGGTAATTAGATTGAGGGGGAAATCAATTACAGTGATTAAAATGCTACTTTCACTGCAGAGGACTATGAAACTGTATTTTTTACAAAAAGTAATAATTATTTTGTTGTTTAAAGTGTCTGATTGTCCACACAATGCATCTACCATAAACCAAATTCAGGTCAGGACTGATTCCTCTATATCAAAACCAGAAATCATCTCATCTGTTTCCTTAACCTCTGGATACAATTACTGTAAAGTTAAAGTGGACTGGAGAAATATGTTTTTAAAACCTTTCCACTGACATTGAACTGTTTCTAGAAAAATTGGTTCAGTCTAATTAGAAATCCTTTGTATTTAATTAGAGCTAAACTAAATACTGCTTAATTGTTTTGAGTTGCCTATTTTGATATACTGGTTTATCACATATTAAAGAATATTTTGTTCTATAATATGTGATGTTTGCAGTGAATTTGATTCTCTGTCCCTCTTTCAACAATGAATGAATGAAAATATGTTAAAAGAAGTTTATGTTCTAAAACACATTTTGCACAATATGAAATACTAAGAATAAAACTTTTTTTATTTCCATATTTTTAAAGAAAGAAAACAAAAATCCCTTTAGCCCTTACAGAAAAAACTAAACCAAAGAAATCAATCAAAGCACAAAATACGTATTAACCAATAGGTGCATTTTGCATATTTATGTAATGGAGAAAAGTTAATCTAAGTAACAAAACAGCATCTTTTAAAAGGTGTCTGTAAGATAGTAAAGAATATTAAAGGATCAGCATTACATCACTCTAAACTGAAGCATCGTCTTCAGTTTACAGCTCGTCTCGGCCCTCATTTTTCCCAGATCGTGCCTCTGCGTTAATATTCGCAGCGGCCCTGATTGCAGATTTCATCGATGCTTCGATCCAGCCATGAGGGAAGGCCGCGTGTTCGCCAGCAAAATGGATCCTGCCTTCGCTCCTGAACAGCTCGTTGCCGTACTCCAAGTGCTGATACGGAGTGAAGAGAGCGAAAGCCCCCAGGCTGTAAGGATCCTGGCTCCACTTCTTCACCAGGATGCCGGTACAGAGAGCGCGGACGGGGTGACCGTGGATCTCAGACAAATCTCTCAGAAGAACCTCCTTCAGCTGCTCATCACTGGCCCCGAGGAAGAGGAGGGAGTCATCAGACCAGGTGTAGGAGGCCAGGATGACGCCGATGGTGTGATTCTTTGGGAAGCTGTGGCTCTGGTAGTAAATGAAACGAGAGGGTCGGTCTGTGACGCTCTTTCCCCCTTTGATCCCGTCTTTCTCCCAGAACTTTTCACTGAACGTCAGAGTGATCCTGGTGGCGCTGTCGTAGTGGACCGTCCTCAGGGCCACCATCTTTGGTACAGAAAGAGGTGGAAGAAAGTCAATGAAAAGAGCTGCCTTGGCTGTGGTTGTGACCAGGACGGCATCAGCAAAGACGTCTGTAAGACCAGACTGATTGTTCTGGTACTGTACAATGACACCGTCCTCTGATTGGGTGATACGCTGAACCGGAGAGTTCAGCTCAATGACTTGATTGAGAGGGAGAGCGATGGCATTGGGGAGACTGTCAGAGCCATCAGTCATCTCAAAGTACCTTCACATGTAGAAAAAATAAGCTGCTGTTATTCCATGCATTCATACTGCTAGTATTGTATCAGTAATATTAACAGTTTATCCAGATCTAACAGATTTACAGACAGAACTGTGGTTTAAATCCTGGTTCTACTGTATTTAAAACCTTGTTTAGCTGCTTTCAGGCCTGACCTGACAGTGTCGTTGACGTCGGACTGGTCATAGACCATCTCAGTCAGGGCAGTGTACATCAGGCTCTGCTCATTCAGGAGATCTCCAATCATTCTGATGGCTCCATCGCTCAGATGTCCAACTTCTTTCAGATATTCCTGTTAAACAAACAAGTTCCCAACTGTAGTTTCCATGTGCTTCTATTTCTTTAGCGACAAATCAGCCTTTGCCTCTAGTTTGACCTTATTTAAATGAGGCATTTTGCATAGATTTGGATGAAGGTCCATAGTTATACATTTTGATGAATCAAAGCTAAATGCTTTTAGCAAACTGTGTGGCCATCTCAAATACTAAAGCTGTTGGCATAATGCAGAAATGAGTGTCTGAATAATTTGTTAATATGGACTAAAGCTGTGATTCTCAATCATTGTCCTGTATGTTTTAAGAGGTTCTCTCTGAATAAGTGGGTAGGTTTCTGCAGCACTGTGTGTCACGCAGATTAATCGTTTTAATCTGTGCTCTGGAAGAAAAACACATGTAAAATATGCAGGTGAGGTTCAGGACTAGGAAACACTAGACTGAAGAAACTTTCTTGGCTTTAGTCACATTACACCAGAACTTAGTGGCTGTAAATATCTGATGCTGTTACAGGTTAACATGAAAAGCATGTTTTTGTTTGTCATTTATTCCCTACATTACATCATAACACCTCATGCAGAAAAACCCGAGTTACTCATATTAATAAGCAACATTGCTTGTTGCTTTGTGTCAATTATTAAAACATGGTGTAGCTTACCTTTACAGAATAATGGTCATATTTTTGCAGTGTGTGCTTACAGCCATGTTCTTCAACTTCCACTCTAACCTACAAACAACAAATTAAACACTTATTTAATAGAAGAAACAAAGTACTAAAGTTTAAAGTCCAGATAAAACAATTCATGCTTGTATTCATTCATATCACACAAAAAGATCAGCAGGAAACATTGGTCAAATGTTTTTAAGGTTCAACAGGATGCCAAAAAGTTTATTTTGGAGAAATCCAGAACTGATGTCCAGTCTGCTGTCAGGAGGAAACTTGTTTCTGTTTCTCATTCTATCTAACAAACTACTGAGATTAAACCGTGAGAAGATTAAAATCCTTATCTGGGCAAATTGAGAAAGTAACAATGTCCATCTTGTTTTCTTTCCCTCTCACCTCAGTCAAAGCCTGCTGCAGCAGCTGCTCGGCTGACTTCCCCGTCTCGTTCTCAAACACGTCGTACTGCAGAACGTCGGGGTTTTCTTTCACTTCGTAGTTCCTTCTCTTCACCCCATTAACCAGGTAGTATGTGTTGTTGTCATCCATGATGAAATCCCGGAGCTTCACCTCCAGCTTTTCAGCAAATGTAAGGACAATTCTATGGAGAAATAATTGTTTGATTTCAGATGTTTTAAACTCAGTCAGTCGTGTTCAGATATGAAACTTACCGATGAAAGTCTGGGATCCTCATGGCCCCGATTTCTGCATGCCAGCCCTCCTCCTGATTCCTGTACGTTTCCACTCGTCCACCAACACGCTTGTTAGCTTCTATGATGGTGACCTTTTTTATTGAAAGTTACAGAAATAAAAGATTTAATTGCTTGATGAAGATATTGGATCTAAAAGCAAACAAATATTACTTCTACAAAACCCCAGTATTATTGCTGCTGTATTACATGGCTGTCGAGTTTCCCACTTTACTTTAGCCTCCTTTCTCTCTGTCTGTTCCTTATTTTTAATCCAAAACTTGACAGGGTTTGTTTTCAATTCTAATGTTTCAGATTTTTACATTTCACTGATTATCTTTACACCCAAATCTCTAATTGATTTAATCTTAGCCACAAAGTACATCCATCAGAGAGTGGGAGCTTTTTTATTTTTCACTGAACAAATTTGTCCAGATTATTATAATTGTACCTCATGTCCTGCATCCTGCAGGAGTTTTCCTGCTGTCAGACCAGCCATCCCAGCTCCAACAATAGCAACATGGTGACGTGTTTGTATCTCTGGCAGGCCGTTTTCTGCTATGAACATCAGTTCATCATAGTCGTTGTCCTGCAGACAGTCGGCCAGATGATCCTTCAGGCTGGCAGCAGAGGAGGAGCTTTGGTGCAGAGTCAGCAGGAGCATCGAGCCAAAGACAACTGGTGACAAAATAAGAAGAAAAGAGGCAATTAAAACTGTGAAATATGTTGTACAGATCACTGATGATTAGATAATACATCCTCAAGTACAACTAATAAAACTTACTGCCTTTTCTAGAAAGAAAAATAAAATCAGATCCAAATAGAAACTTAATTTGTAGAGTTTGAATTGTCTTTACAGAGACACACAAAACATTCACATTTAGCTTTTTGTATCTTTAAATTTATGACACCTGCAAGATCATAAAATAACAATAAATAAAAAAGAAACCAAGCAAAATACTCACATAGAGATGCTTTTACAAATGATGGATCCATTTTTTCAAACTTCCTATCTTCTCTGAAATAATACAAACATAAAACCTGTCAATCAAATTGTTTTCAGTTATTTTCTGGTACATTTTCATGTGTAAAATATGATTAATCTTATCTGTACCACATCATATGTTAATTTATTTTTCCATTTATAGCTGATTCATCTCACCTGAACTCTTTTATTTCATGCAATAAAGCAAATATATAACATTTTAAAAGAGTAGTTCAAGATTTTTACTTTGCTTATTTTATTATTTTTTAGTTCATTTGAGAAAACAACACAAAACAATGTTTTTTGTCTATTTTCAACGTAATAATCTTGTCTAACTATAATTGATAAATCAGTTCTTACCATTGAGCTCAGTTCTTCTGCAGGATCTCCTTGCATCACCTGCAGAGGCGTCGGTCCTTTATAAGCTAAAACGTTGGTGGAAAAAAGTTGCTTGTCTTGTTTATTAGAATTAGTTGGAACAAAGATGTTTCTTTCCTTGGAATCTGTTGGCTTTTACTGAGACAACAAAGAACAGTAAGATTCCCCGGAAACTCTTTGTATTGTTTACTGAGTCTAGCGTTTTTATAATAAAGAATTATTTAACAGTAACACATTGTATATTTTATATTAATTCATATTTTTGACAGATATTTTTACTCTTGCCTAATTAACCTGCCAACGTTCAGTCATTTCCACAGAAACAGCAACACGGCACATGGAGCTTTAATTAACTTTAGAGTTGTTTGTTGCAAAGAGTTGGAAACATTTAAAAGAGTCATTCATTTTATCAGTGAATTCATGCTCTCCCCTCACACCAATATTCTCAGATTAGCACCAGTTCATTGTTACTCTTTATTGAACCACGTCTCTCCATTGACCATAAACTTGTGCAAATTGAATTTCCAAAAATAAATTTGCTCAACCCTTAACCTGCGGTGAAGCAAACAGCAAACAAACAGCTGGGAAACAGGGGAGCTGTCATCAGTTTCCAAAACCACAGAAAATGAAATATAAAAATGCTATTAAAGCAAACGTGGGGTCAGTTCGGCCCAGCTGGGCCGCGCACAGAGTAAAGAACCTGTGGGGTCTAAATGATCCCGTCTCTCAAGACTGTGGGACGGTTCATGAAAACACACCAAGAGAAAAAGAAAAAAAGACTTTTGTGCTCGGAGGAGGTGGTTTTTCTATGGTTTATTTGTGTTTCACAAAGCTGCAACTAACACATTTGAGGTTATAATGTCCTCTAGGAAAAAAAAAGTTATTTATTTTTTGTGATATTAAGACTTTTTTCTTTTAATAAATATAGCAAGTTCATCCAAAGAACTCCAAGAAACGTCAACCTTTTAATTACACTTAATTTTTATTTTTGTACAGATTTGGAAAAAGTATAAAATCAAACTCCCCTCCTTCTCTTCTTTATGTGTTTTAGAAGACAATGCAGAAACTCTGCAGACCAAGAGATAAAAGTTAGTCTAACAAGGAACTGTTTAAATAGAAAATAAATTTAAGGAATAAAGCCAATTATTTTTTATTTGATTTTTGATTATTGCATGATTTGGAAATCTTTGGTTTGCAGAAGTGAGGCAGAGCACTTAGAGCTTAGAACTGAGATTGTTTAATACCCAGAGCTTTCTGATCATCCGTTGTTGAGTCATGTGTTTGTTCTGCCCCTTTAAGAGGGACGAGAAAAACCAGGTCAATCACTAAGGGATGGTGACGATTCAGCTTTTACAGCTGCGGAGTGTGTGACTCTTTATTAACGCTTTTATAGCAGCTTTGGAGGCACTTCTTTCTTTTTAATACCATAATTTTGGTATTATGATGATTATTATTATTATTGTTATTATGGGTAGTAGTCGTTTCATTTAATTTAATGTGCTATTAGACATGTGGCTTTTCAAATCATAGGCCTGCTCAAGCACAAACTATTGATTTTAGGTTGTAATATTTTACAGATATGTGAACATAGCTTGCATTTTAGACTGCCAAAGCGAAAAAATATCAAATAAAAAACAAGTTACCTGATTTAAAAAAAGCAGCATTCTGTAAGAATTTACTATTCCTCCTTTTTACACAGTCATTTCACACCTACAGCAAACAGTCCAGGACTAAACCCTGAAAAACCTGCAGAGTTTTGGCAGCTTGACATAAAATGTCTCTTCCATGTTCAAGTGCAGCAACAGACTCTGCAAAGTCGTCCAGATTTATTTCTTTTGTTATGAATACAAGACATTTAAAAGGCATTTTTTTATTTCCAAAAAGTAATACTTTTTGTTATGTTGTAAAGTGGGACTTCAGGCATGTTACTACAAGCATAATGCCAGTTTATTTCCACAATAAAACACAGGATTTAATAGTAGATATCAGGAGAAACAAGTTCAGATCAAACTGTGCAGTTTGATCTGAACAGAAAATCCCAACACAGTGCAAGTTTTGTCACGCAGCCAAAAGTGTAATTAAAAGTACAACAAAGCCACCGCATTTCACACACACACACACACACACACACACACACACACACACACACACACACACACACACACACACACACACACACACACATACACAAAATAAGAGAACCCAAATATATTTGCCAAATGTAAGTGATATCAGCTTAGAGAAGGTGGAAAAAACAGTGAAACATAATGATAAATATATGAAACAATTGATTTAACTCTTATCTTGCCTGAAATATGTATTTACTAAAGCATATCTGTCCTGATCAGCAGTCAGTGATCAGACTGGGAGAGTAATTTAAACTGGTTTTACAGTTGGGTTGTTTTATTAAAACAGCTCAACCCTTCAGGCGACGCTGCCCTTTTACTTCCAGGTGATTATTTCACCTGATAACGTTTCGGTTAGTTCCTCTGAAAAGCAGCTGGAACTGCAGAATATCAGGTTACAAAGATAAGATAGAAAAACATTAAAGAACAATGTTGAAAAGGTCAAAGCTGCTTTTTATTCATCACGATTATTGTAATAAAATGTAATCATTTCAGTATTATCTACGGAAGAGGATTAGGGCCACCGAAAAAAAAAAAAATAAATTCTGACTTTAATCTCAGAATTCTGACTCTAAAGTCAGAATTTGTTTTTGTTTTTTTTGTTGTTGTTGTTGTTTTTCCAGTGGCCCTAATCCTCTATGTATGTGAAATTACACTGAATAACTGAAATAACAGTAAA
>CAEFZX010027908.1:0-56544 GCA_903066825.1 Alfaro cultratus | reverse complement strand
CCATATGTCATCCTGTATTGAAGTTCACAAATCAAATGTGTTTAAAAAACCTCAAAGCTGGTTTTAAATATTCTGCAATAAAGACAAAACTAAGAACCTACAGCAGGTTTGAAGTCTTGAAGAATTTTAGTTTTTGAAGTAGATCGGCTTAAAGACAGTGAGAAATTACGTGGAATTGCCCTTTAGTAATTTTCTGAAAACACATAAAACACTTGAATAATATTTTAATTGCTTAAAAGATTAAATGTCAAAATTAAAACCTGGATCTGCCCACAAATAATCAATTATTACACAACCATTATCTGATTGATTCTTTATCCATCCTGTCTGCATTTCATTCCTCTTAACGCTGTGATGTCTCATCATATTGATCTTATAAAGTGCTTGACTAGAGCTGGTGGGTTATGGTGCAAAGCAAACCTTCAGAATAAGAGATAAATTGTTTCTGAACAGGCTCCAATTAAATGAGGATTATGTTAACCAGAGTTCCCAACACATGAGTTCCAGTTACACCAGCTGAAATAATTGATCACAAAAAGACTTTTAAACCTTGAATTTCCAAATCAACTAAAGACGTGGATCTGATCCAACAGGGACAACAGGAGGAAGCTCTGATTGGAGGTGTTCAGTCTCACCTGGAGCACAGCTGCTCTGATTGGCTGTCAGCCGTTCAGATCCTGTTCTGGGTCGTTTCCTATACTGGGGGCAGCTGGTACAGACCGGATCCATCAGAACCTCCTGACACAAAGCACAGCAGGATGGATGCTCCTCCTCACCATTGCTCTTCTTCCTCCTCCTGTGAAGACATTTCTTCATCACTATCAACAGGCTGGAGCTGTTCTACTGAAACTGAAGATGTTCATGAAGATCCACCACTAACTAGAGACCAGAAACTGGGTCAGAACAGAACCTCAGAGCATTGATGATCTCTGGTTTAAAGTTCTTCATTGTATTATATCTGGTACTGTGACTGATACCAGTGTTCCCAGTCTGGAAGCTCCAGTTATTCACTGGGTTTAGAGACAATCTGAGTCGTTGCTCCTCACATTGTTAGTTGTTTTTGTTTTCATGCAACATTTTTATCATTTTTCATTCAAACTGATTTACTGACCAACATCCTTCATGTTTAACTTTAAATTAATACATCAGAAAATTAAGTTACTGTTTATTGAAACACTGAAGATCAACCAGTTCATATCATTTATTTTATATCTTTATAGATTCACATGAATCAGTTAGAAAATGGTTTCTTACTTTCTGTCTGATGGTCCAGGTTCAGTACTGAACTCTGGAGGTTCTGTTCTGTCCTCCTTTAGATCCAGATCTTCCATCTTCTGGCCTTTTTGAGAGAGAAACCAGAACCAGTCAGTCCCAGTGATCCAGTTCCAGTTACTGTCCTGTGAAGCAGAAAACTGGTTCCCATCATGTGTTCAGAGGATCAGAGTGAATCATTTGAATGAATGAGTGAACATTTCCTATGAACTACTGAACTTATTTAGCTCCCACAGTGGACTTGAACCCATCATGACTCTATTGTAGCTCTGCATGGAGGGAGTCAGTGTGCAGAAGGTTCTGAGGGAGCAGCAGCTCAGGTCGGGTCCACAGCTCTTCTCTAGACAGAACCAGGTCCAGCTGGGATGTCAGCCTCTGCGTGCAGCTCAGCAGGATTTCCTCCCAGCTAAAGAGTCACAAAGCAGCTTTCAGGGACCACAGCATCCAGCTGAGGTACCAGCTGGACCCACTGCAAGGAATCATGGGTAAACAGCTGCTTCAATAGGGGGATGAAGCCCCCCTCACTCAGCGAGGCCTGAAACATATTTAGTCAACTGATCTGATTGAACTTCAAAATAAAGCGACACATTAATAAAACTTTTTTTAGTTAGAAACTAGTTTGTTACAACTGATCTAAAATGTTTTTTAATTATTTTTTTATGATTATTGCTCCATTTAAAGGTATTGTTATTTTTAGTGTTGAACCGACTGCAGTTTTCTGGCTGATCGATTCCGATTTTGCAGATATTGATTTCTAAACACAGCAACCTTTCAGGTAAGAGTCAGTCTGGTTCTGGATGCATTTTTCCAGCAGAGCTTTGAAAGACAAAGAGTTTATTCCTGCTGCAGAAGCAACAAGAGGAAAAGCTGGAAAAAGACAAAACTCAGTGAGGAGGAAGAGAGGAAATCTGTGGACTGCTTAAAGCCGGTTCTGATCCACAGACAAGAGAAACATCAGTTTCTGATGAACTCCAGGCTGATGAGGGACGGAGTGATGTGATTCACTTCCTGCTGATTTCAACAAGCAGAGAAACTAGTTTACAATGTTTTTGTTCTGGTTTTTAGGTTAAAACACCAGAGAGAGTCGCTGCAGCAAGAACACTGATGGACTGTAAAAGTTACATTAAGTTCTCAGTTTATTTAGGTTAAATCTCAAAAGTTCATTATCGCTCCACACAAACAGATCAGCTTTAGATACTGCTGTCATGGTAGATCATAGCTGATCATTCACCAGGTTAACGGATCAGGCCTTCAATAAAGTAAACAGAGCGATGCTGCAGGGACCACGCCCTATGAGAACCAGGCCGAGGTGTCTGGGGCCCCGGGGAGCCTCGGTGGTTCATCGGTTAGAAAGGCTCCAGAGAGCCGAGAGACACGGAGGGACCCGGAGCGACAACACTTACCTCTGTTAACAAGTCAGCATGTTATATCCATCCTCCGCTCAAAATGGAGGCTGATCTGAAGAAGAAGAACAAAGTTATTTTCCGTTTCTATTTCCACAAAGTCACGTAACATTTGTTTTCTTCTAGAATCAGCTTGATTAATCACAATAAACATTAATAGTTGTTAGATTTAACAGAGTAAAAAAACTAGAATGACGATGGAAAACCTTCAGTATTTCTGTTTTCCAGTTAGTGAAGCAGATCTGAAGCTGAGCAGCTTTTTTCATGGATTCAGCAGAACAAACTGCAGTTTAATATGTGTTTGATGGAGGATTATGAGCGCTCACTGCCCTCTGGTGGTGAACTATCGAAACTACAGATATTCCTCTTCATGTAGTTTATTTGTTCTCATTTTTACTTTTATCAGGCCAAATAAAATCAGCTTACATTAATGTTGAATAAGAGTCACTGCAGGGTTAGTAAATGGAAAATAAAACTTATTCAGTAAAAACCTTCCAAAAACGATTCACTGTGGGTCATTTTGAGACTCAAGGCCTGAAAAATATAAATAATAAAAATGTGTGAAACAAAATTCAATCACCTGTGATAAGAGCATCAAGCAGAATGAAAGCGGCTAATAGAAAAAAATTAATTATAATTTCTAATGGCAACTAGTCATAACTGTTAGCCTGTAGCCGCATTTAGCGCTGAAGCCATTTTATGTAACTTAGTGGCATGTAGCAAATGAATTATACCAATAAACATCATTAGCTAAACCTGATCGGACTATTGGTGATTTAAAACATTCACTGGAAAAAGTTTAAACACTTCGAACTCCGAGGTTCGATTGGCTGTAACATGTGCGGCCTGCTGCGTTACGATGAAGTTCCAAACACCTTAAAATGACACAAAATACATTAAATGTTCATCCTATAGTTTTATAACTGCTCAAGTACCACATCTATTGTGAACAGCCTTCCAATGGACGGCGAGGTGCTCACGGTTGTCCGGAACAGTTAGCAAACACGTGCTTAGCCGCTAACAACTAGCAGTTTGATCTTGATCGGTTAGCCTGGAACGATTAGCCGTGATAAATCGCTTGATGATTCCCATCCTGGGATGGCTGGAGAATTACATCAGGGGCTTGTTTCTCGTTAGCGGCTAGTAGCAAACGAGCGTGATCCAGAAACTCCTCCTCCCTCCTCTCTGTTGCTATAGTTACCTTGGCGTGGCTAGCTTAGTTCAATCAGCATCGGCGGCGTCCGATAAAGCTCGGTGAAGCTACGTCTCTCGGCTTTAGGTCTCAGATGGATGGATGGTTCTCTTCTCATTCTTCTTTAATGTGTTAAATGTTTTTAGTCGTTTCTCTTCTCCTGGAAATGGCAATCAGCGTCCATTGCTGACGCGAGATTTTTTTATTTTTTTTTTGCTGACGCGAGATGCTACCGGCGTTCTTCCAGCGTGTGACGTGGCCGGAAGCCGGAAGCCACATCATTAACTCCAATGCGCATGCGCTGAAGCATACGTCAACAAAGTGTAACATATTTATTTATTTAAATTAAAATACAACTTTTTAGAAGATGATGTTTTTTCTAGTCAATATTCTAATAATTGCAATAATTTAGTTCAAATATTATAACTAGAAAATTATGAATAGACAAAATCACGGTGACGTACTTCCGGTGAGTGGAAGTTTGTTTTTTTCCGGTGAGTAAAGGCGAAACATACGGAGAGTTTGTCCTGAAGATCCACATGAATGAAGTTGTAGTGAAAACTCGCTGCTTTCTGAGCTACGAACGACACCTGCTGATTTGTTAATACAGTCACATGTTCACCATTATACGGGATTTACTGCCGTTATCCAGCTTTGGCCTAAACATATTATAATTAAGTATATATTTTTAAAATAAATTATCTTTAATGTGTTTTGTTTGTTTGGACACGTTTAAGTTATTGTTTACATGCAGAAATTCTGCGCATGCGCACAATGCTGGAGGCCCTAAAGTAAATTCTTTTGCTTGCCATCCATAGCAAAGTAGACCTCGCTGCAGCAAACAGCAAGAAATGTAATGACGGTGTTTTGTGTAGCCTGTAGACGCATCCTAACCTGTTCTAGGAAGTATAATAGATCACCTTATATCTGTCTGAGTAAAAGCAATATGATTTTGTCTCTTAAACCAGGTGATGATCAAAGTCAGATGCAGGTTTTGCAGTGATGTTTTTGTTACACCTTCAGTCGATGTGATGAGTGACTTACATTATATCTGCTTTCTTTGATTGGCAGTCAATAGTTTGCAGATAAGGTCAGTAATTCCTCAATATTGATGAAAAAGTTCTAGTTCTTTTAGCAGAAGATTTCACAACATTTCCCCATGTTATGAAATAAATAATCTACCAATGTAATAGTTCTTTATCCCATTGGTAAAATTGAATAAATACATTTTATATTTTATAATTTAGGACTTATTCAAATAAATATTTTAGTTTTGAAAATGTACATTTTTCTAAGAATGAGACAGTTTCTCTCTAATACAGTCTTAGAATAATTTGGAGAAACAATGACATCAGGTCTTGTTAAATGGGTCAAGTTGTTGTTGGCCTGGCCAGGTTTGAGAAACACTGCTTTAAATCAAAAGTCTAAAATATAAACTATTTATACCACAGCAGGGATGGAAAACTACAAATGCAACAATTCAGTTATCTAAAAATATATTGTTAATCTCTTTAGGTAAAAAAATAATAAAAAATATTACTTATTTCAACATTTTAGTAATTTCAGATTGAGTCATGCAGAACTGATCTGGTTTCCATAGCAACATTCAGCAGGAAGAGAGCTTGATGACACAGATGACATCACATACCTCAGAACTACAGAAGGCCTGTGACATCATCAAAGCCCTGATGGGCTTCAATGAACTAAAGCTTTCAGTTGGAAAGTTTAGTTCTTTCCAACTGAAAACTTAGTTCAGGCTGAAAAGGAGATGAAGATGAATTTCTCAAGAGAAGAAGGTTTTATCTTTGCTGCTGGAATTGGCATTGGAATATTTTTTTGCAAAATATTTTCCAATTTAATAAGGACAGAACCTGTAACATTTGTTGTTCCAGACGACATTGAGATTTCTGTAGATTTTCAGAGGAG
This sequence comes from Alfaro cultratus, assembly GCA_903066825.1. Lineage (NCBI taxonomy): Eukaryota > Metazoa > Chordata > Actinopteri > Cyprinodontiformes > Poeciliidae > Alfaro > Alfaro cultratus. Next base: position 50,751 of record CAEFZX010027908.1, on the reverse strand, counting down.
GAGAGTAATTTTTAGAAGACTAGATGAAAGCGATGAACTCGAGGGAACTGTTCTGAAAGGATAGACACAGACTCATGATTTACAGCGAGAGGTGGTAAGACCACAAAATGTCACAAAATCAAACACTGAGAGAAAACAGCCATCAAGTCTGTGAATAGAAGAAACAGTCTGTTCATAAACACACTCAAATATAGAAGACATTTCAAAATAATTAGCCTATAGATGCCAACTTTGCAACTTTCTTTTGCTATATTTAGTACAGAAACAAATCGGTGTAGGGCTAAATCATTCAGGCTTTATAATGTCAGTGATCAGCCAGGAAACTACAATCTGTGCAGCTCTGCTTTCTTTCAATAACAGAAATAACAGTTAATTCTGCAAGCTGCTGGCATCACAACAAAATTTACCGCGTCTAATGTGGTTTTAAGATATGGGAAAATTATTACCCCATGACTTTTTACCCTATATATAGAGTAAATATATATATAACAGGATAACAATCGGGCCCCAGATGGTATTTACCACAGATTAAGAAACATATATATATATATATATATATATACAGTATATGTATACATATATACTGTATATATATATATATATATATATATATGTATATATATATATATATACCACACTCACGTTACAGAAACTGTGAATTTTAGGACTGAAAAGTTCAAATTGATCTCAAATCAGCTGCTGATGTTGATTTGCAATATTTGTTGACCAATATTGATGCTAGCATGCTTACATTAGTTTTTTGTAGACAAGGTGTGTTGTCTTTGTAGATCCAGAACTTTAAAATAATTTGTCATGATTTTTTTTTTATTTCTTCAAGTTTTCAAATTCTTTTGGGCTTAATTGAATAAATTTATTCAGTTAAAAGCTGATTTAGACACAGCAAAGTTAGTTTTCCAGGAAAAGTCTCTACTTACTATAAAAGATTGGTTATAAAAAGACAAATATTTAACATTTTCTATTGTAAATTTCTCCAAATAAAAAGTTTGCATCTGCACTTGTGCTGGACAGGCCATATAACATTATTGAGTCTTTCTCATTTGGGGCATCAATCAACATCTATGAGACAAAATGAAACATTTGGGTTTATTTGACTCCAGAACCTTGAGGTTTTCCTTCGCTGATTGTTGCTGCAAACTTCAGCGGAGAATCGATCACAGCTGCTGGGCGCTCAAGCCCCGCCCACAGCGAGAAACATGGTAAAGTCAGGAAATGGAAAGAGCTCTTATTTTGACAAAAATAAATGACGTTAAATATGTTTATTTGCAGGTTTATTCAGACAAATTATACATCTGTCAAGAAAACAAAGGAGTCGGTTAATTAAACCGATAACATCCACTAGAATGAGTCAAATCCTTTGTTTTGTGACTTTGTTACAAGCTCTCATCCATGCTGTTACATTCATTACTTGGTTGGCGTTTTTGTACATTCATGGACAGAAATATGTTGTTTTTCTGTAATGCATTGATCAGGAGATCAAAGTCCCACTGATCATGTTTTCAGAAACTTGGAGATAAAATATTCTAAAGTAGGTTTGATAAATTTTTTATCAGGATGTTTTGAGAAGAGCTTTAAAAACCCAACCTATTGCAGAGATGAGAGGAGAACATCTGATTGGCTGGTCAGTGTCCTGCTGGGTTAGTCCCAACCCTCTTATCTCTACCTGCTGTAGAAATGAACTGATTCATCTAATTCATCTAGGAGGGGTGGAAGTGTGTCATTAAAGAAAGAAATAGGAAAAAACTAAATCACATAAGGTATATTTATGATGTTATAGTTAACAATACAGGTTTTATAATTACCTGACTGATATGAAAATGCATATTTCACGAAATGCTAAATAATAAACAATAGCACTTCAAATTGGAGCCGTATGGTCAGGATAACAATCGGGCCCCAGATGGTTTTTACCTCAGATTAAGAAACTGACTGTGGGTTTAATGTAGAACAACTCAAATCACATTTATTTGGCCTGAAATATCAGTTCTGCATTCTGGTTTAAACAGCAAAATATTCTTAGAAAAACGTGGAGCAGGTTTGTTTTGAGTTTAAAAATAAATTTGTTGCATAATTTGAAGTATTTCTTCCTATCTGGTGTTGGATCATGAAACACGTCAGTCTCTCCAGAATCAGAAGACTCTTTGTGTCTTGAAAGCCTCTCATTGGTGCTCCAAGGAAAGGGGCGTGGCTTGTGAATCCAGGTGAGATCTTTTGTCAACATGCGGCAAAGTGATAGAATCTGAAACACAGGGTGTGATTTCATAAATAAAACACAAGATTTTGTTTTCCATAACATATCATAACATGTCTGCCACCAACTTTGACCTGGAGACTTTGTTGTTGTGTCTTTAATTTTAATTATCAGAAATTCACTATCATGAACACAACTGAAAAGCAAAAGTGGTAAAAATGACAATAAAAGTCCCTTAAGAATCTCTCTGCAGCATGAACACAATGTGTTGATCCCTCACAGGTTTGCTAGCTGTTAATGTTTCAGTTGTGAGCGTAGATTCCTCCGGTTCTGCTGGTGCTGATGATGGGAGACGATACTGGATGGTGGCCCGGCCTGATGGGCTTCGCTGAAACCCAGAGGGAATAAACCTTGTTCAGTGACTGAATGCGCATTTTTTCCAAAGCAAAGTAAAAAACAAAGATGTATTCTGGTTTATTTATTGATAATTCTGCAGAAGGAGTCTTTAAATGACAAATTTCCTGTAAACTAAAGCTCTGGTTCAGAGCTGAGAAGACTACCCACGTTCCAAGCTAACTTGTGCTAGCAGAAATTCAAGAGTTACATAAAATTCAGTATCAGTTCATCTGTAAATAACGAGTAATCACCGATCTGAGCAGAATAGCCCCTCCTGGCCATGTTCTTGGCCCGGACGGCCTCTTTGATGCGGTCCACCTCTTTCTGGTAGCGCTTGCGGTCCCTCATGGCGTTCTCCTTGGCCTCCTTCAGGGCGTTCTCCAGAGCTTTGACTCGCTCGGCCGTGGTCCGCAGACGCTTCTCCAGCTTGGGCAGCTCACAGCGAAGGTCTGCGTTGTCTCGCACCAGCTGAAGACGCAAACCAGAAACCATTAAATTAATCTTTGAGCTCCAAAAACCCCTGGAGGCTCAACCAGGATGTAATAATTCACCCATTTTCATGAATTATGTTCCAGTTTACCTGCTTGTGGACCTTGGTGAGTTGGTCCAAATTGTTTTCCAAGAAAGAGATTTTCTGTTTCTGAGCGACGTTCCCAAGCCCCTCCTCACAGTCCAGTTCTGCACTCTGGAAACCAAAGCAGCAGGTCAGAGAATCAGAGCAAAGCATCACAGTAAAGTAGCGATTTTAAGATTTACCTTCTTCACTCGAGCTGTGAGATCCTGAACAAACAGTTTGCGTAGGTTGTGCAAAGTCTGCAGTTCTTTGGCCTGAAAAAGGAGAAAATATTCATTTTCTGACTCATTCAATTAATAAACCAAAGTGCATAACAAGAAATAAATAAACATGACAATTAAAAAGATGAAAGAAAACAAAAATCCAATAAAAATCACAGCTTTTGTGAAGTTAATATAGAAATATTATGAAGAAATTTTGCAAAATTAGCACTTATGTATGATAAATGTAACTTTTTGTTACTCTCCATATGGATCACATAAGGTTGAGGCATCAGTGTTGTAGACGTAAGAAACACTGCCACCTGCAGGTGGGAGTTAGCATCACTTAAACTCAAAGTTTTTGGCTATTTTAGTGGAAAATTTGCAATAAACTCGCAACTCTGTATTAGCGCAAAACAATACTGTTGATAAGTGTGAATTTCTGAAGGAAGTGATTGATGTAATTAGGCAGCAAACAAATAAAAACATCTCTGATTGGATTGATAAAATAACATGTAAGAGTAAAACTGTGTCTGGAATCTAAAACAACATTGAGTTTGATATATGTGGTTTAGGGGATTTACTGGAGACATAAATAAGGTAAAATACTCAAAAACTTTGTTTCACATTGTCATAATTATGTATTTCTGAGGAATTAAATTCATTTAAAACAATTTCGATTAAGTTTGTAGCCCCAAAACATCTTTCCATGCTACTGAACAGAGTTTCATCAGAACCAGTCACCCACCACCGTCTCCTCCAGCCCCTTCAGGTCGTCTCTGGCCTGCTCTCTGTGTTCATTCAACAGACTGGGCCAAGAAAAACAGGACAAACCTTAAAGAATGAGTCTTTCTGTTGCTAAATATTCACACAGGGTGATATCAAGTGGTTCCTACATGAGGTTCTGCAGCTTTGAGTCCTTCTCCTGGTCCTCAGCCTTCAGTTTCTTATAGTCAGACGTGAGTCTCTCCTGCTCCAGTAACAGACCCTGGTTTAGGCTGGAAGAGAAACATGGCATAATTTAAATAAGTCAATAAAAACTGTAAATAAGGGAGTTTGGACCAATTAGTAGGTCTTTTTTTAACTAATGCATGCAGTGCTTGTATCTGTTGAATCATGCTGTGGTTCAGGTATTAATAATAGATGCATCTCATTAAATTTTCAGACATTAAAAAGTCTTAAAAGTGTTTTGTGATGCTGTTAAATCTTTTTCCTTTTCTGCGTTGGGTTTGAAAAGCTTAAACATTTCCTGCTGTGTCTCCTCATCAATCCGTCTTTGAAGGCAGTTTGAAGCGCAGAAATAAATGTTTTGGTTTTTCCTGGAGGTTTCCTCACTCTGTCAGCTCGTCCAGCATCCTCTGCTTGTCTTCGATCTCGTCCCGCAGGCGGCTGAGCTGCTTCTGATGAGCCTCTCTGTGGCTCTCCAGCTGCTCCTCCACGCTTTTCTGGAGCTGGACGCAGAAATACACATCAGAGGCACCAAAACAATAAAACATGTAAACATCTGACGGTGACTCTGTCATCACCTTCACGTCCTCGTCTTCATCCAACCAGTTGAGGTCCTCCTTTGACACATCATGTCGTTTTTCTAAAGAGAAATAATCTTTAGATTTAGTCAACCAAACATAATCTAAGACATTGCTAAAAATAAATAAAAGTGCACAAAAGTAGACAAGATCCAATATTATGGTGAATAAACAAGAAACGCCTGGTGTGGAGGAAACAAGAATCAATTAAATACTTTGAATTTTTAAGGATTTCCCGCTTAAAAATTAAACTAAAACTGACATTTAAGAGAACTGAATTCATGCATTTTAGCTGTAACCTGCAGTAAATTAACATATTAACATAGAAACTTGTTTTAAGTCACTAATTCTTGAAGAGATTAAACAGTAATAGTTTCACTGGTTGATTTTCTTCACTTAAAACAGGAAAAATTTCTTCTTGTACTTTTTAAATGTATATTCAACAATTAGTGAGTCAAAACAAGCTCCTATATTTTGCTGAAAGTTTACCTGTAAGTTAGTTTTTTGTGTTTTTGCAGTAAAACAATTTGATTATTTTGCCAAAATAAATGCACAAAAATATCAGTTTGCAGACTCCTGCAACCCAAAAGATAAATAGTGAAGTTTATGGATACAATGTGATGAAATATGTAAAAGTTAAAGAGATATGTTCCTCTTGTTCTGCAGAGGAAGCGTTGGGTGCGGACCGTGCGCCTGCAGCTTGGCGATCTCCTCGGTCAGCGCGTCCTGACTCTCCTCCAGCTGCCTCTTCTTCTGCTCCATGTTCTGCATGTAGTCGGTCAGAGACTTGATCTTGGCCTGGTGCTGGACGAACGAAGGCAGCAGGTGAAAAAACCTCCAAACTGTGAATGAAGAGAGGTGGCTGAAGACTTTTGCACAGCTGACCTGTGAGATGAGCAGCTGACAGGACGCCAGCTCCTTCTCGTTGGCCTGGATCTTGCGGTGGGCGTCGGCCTGCGAACTCTCCAGCTGCTTGCTGCGGTTCACCAGAGACTTGACCTCTGACTTCATCTTGCTGATGTAGAGGCGAGCGACGGTGAACTCCTCCTCCACCGCCGAGCCGTTCCCCTTCGCCTCCGCATTCTGAGCCAATAGGTCAGACCGTTACCATGGCTACACAGATGCTGATACACAGCTCTATGTAGACGCTTAGAACAAATCAACTTTCTTCAGCGGAACAGAAACAAAACTGGCAACAAAGAAATTAAAAATCAGGCCTGAAATCTGGGTGGACCTTCAGAGTCACATAAAGACAGTTACAAAGTCGGTCTTTAATGCAAAATCACAAAGTTTTACCAAGCATTTCTGTCTAGTTTTTAATGGAAATATGTTAGCAACACTTGAAATAAGACAAAGCTAACTTATTATTTAGATAAAAATCACTTTTCAGCTTGAAACTGATGAAAAACAACTAGTTTCACTGGCAGATTATTTCACTTCCAACATGAAACTAGAAATGTTTCATCAATATTAAAGAATACTTAAAACAAGCATCTATATCTTACTAATAAGTGACTTGTAAGTTAGTTTTGTTTTATTTCAAGTGTACAAAGATATTTGCACTAGAAACTGGACTAAAAATACTTTTTAAAATTTAATGTTTATTCAACACAAATCTGGATCAATCTGCCAGAAAACGGCATTAATTTCCTTTAGATCAAAGGTGATCAGAGTTGCTTTTGATTAGCAGTAACTGGAACGTCGATCAAATGTAATGTTTACAGCCTGTTTCATAATTGATGACTGTTGGACTTCTAAAACGGCGGCGCCTCGTCCTCACCGAGGCGGCCTTGGCGTCGCCGGTGCCGATGATGGCGCCGATGTCGCTCAGGTCTCGCAGCAGCAGGTTGAGCACCTCGGCGGCTCTCTTCCTCTGCAGGCCGTTCAGCTCCTCCAGCTGACTCAGCTCCCGCTGCACCACCGACAGCAGAGCCTGCCAACACCAACAGCGTCTCTTCCTCTGATCCGTCAAACCGGACGCTGGATTTGGAAGGTGGACTCACGGTTTTCTGCTGCAGCTCCTCCAGCAGCTGCTGGTTGGCCGCCTCGCGCTCCTCCACCTCCTGGCTCTTCTGGTCGTAGTTGATGGCCAGCTCCTCCAGCGCCTGCAGCACCTCCTTCACCTCCTCCTTGGCCAGATCGTTCTCCGTCTGCAGGCGGCACAGCTCCTCCTGGATCTTCTCATAATCCCGCCGCGTAGACGCCAGCAGCTGTCACGGAAAAACAGGAAAAGAAAAATAAGTAGATAGTAACTTTTAACTCCTTTAGGGCCTTATAAAATCTGTTATTAACCCAAAAAATATGTAATTATTGTGTAAATGAAATCAATAGCTACACTGTAAAAATACAAAATCTTACTTAGTACTTTTGTTTGGTTTCTTGTGCAAATATCTTAGTTGAAATACAATAAACTAACTTAGAAGCTACTTTTCATCAAAATATAGGAGCTTATTTAAAGTCAATAGTTCCTTAATATTGATGAAAAAGTATTAGTTCAATTTGCAGATTATTTCACTTATTACAAAATATTTTCCCATCTTATAATTACAATAATTTGCCAATGGATCTACTAGTCATTTTTAAGCAATATGAACAAATTATTGACTTTAAATAAGATTATATATTATCCTGAAAAGTTACTTGTAAGTTAGTTTTGTCTTATTTTAAGTGCACTAAGATATTTTCACAAGAACCCAGTCAGAACAGAAATAATTGTGTTTTTGCAGTGTAGAGGTCAACATTCCTGTTACTCTGCATCATAAATCAAACAAACTGCAGAGATTTAACAGAACTTTGGATTTACAAGATTTACAAGTTAAAGGACAAAACATGAGCAAAACAGAGAACTTTGACTTTGTAATAAAATAAAATCTCCCTTTCAAAATGCCTTACAGTTCAACTAAACACCAAAATATTTATCACTTTTAAAAACTGTCAAAAGTAAAAGCTTGTGGACACATTCATAATGATTTGTTTTAGGGATGATGATGATGTTTCAGTGAGACTTTTTCATCATGGCTGACCAGTTTATTTTACTATTTATTATAAATGAATAACAACAAAGTGAAACCAACCTCTTCTTGGTCCAACATTTGCTCTTTAAGCTTCTCAGCAAGTTGGCTGTGTTGGTTGATCTCATCGTCCTGCAGAAAGGAAACAGTCAATTAATCTACGTCTAGAATGAATTTCTTCTTCTTCTCCTTCTGCTTTGTCAGCCTCACCTTGTCATCAAGCTGCTTGTACAGGTTCCTGATGTCCTCCTCAAAGGTTTTCCTCTCTTGGTTGGAGACGTCGCCCCCTCCTGGCGGCAGATTGTCGATGATGGGAGTGTTGTCGTATTGCTCGATGCTCCTCTGGTCTTTAGAGCTCAGACGCTCCTCCTCAGGAACGTTCTCCCCTGTAAATAGAACAATATTCTGTTTCTGAGCATTTTTCTTTTATTTTCTGTTTTATAAGCAGAAAACTTGCCACTAAGAGAAATTTGAGACAAAAACTTGCACTGAAAACAAGAAGATTGTTGTTAAAAAGCAGGAATTAAAAACACCTTGTCACTAAAAACAAACTGCAGCTACAAAGAGAAGCAAAAACTCATTCAGTCATACATGAATGAATGAAAGACAAAATATATAGGAAGAAAGACAGAAGATCAGTAATTAATAAATAAATAAATAACAATAAAGCTATTTAAACCAATAGGATTATTTAAATTATCAATGCATTTTTTAATTTCAAGGAAAATAATTTTTTTGCTGACGTTCTGAAAAAACTGACATCAAAAGTCTGATTGAAATACAAAATTTACTGAAAATGAGGAAACACTGAATCTATTTTGCTGTTGAGACCTTCAAAATAAAACAGGAAGTGAAGGTGGAAAATAAGCAGAACAAGCAGATTGAACAGAACTGAATGTCGACCGCTGCTTCAGATCAGCAGTGATGGTAGACAGGAGGTGATGAAGAGCAAAGAGCCTCACTGCAGAAACACTGCATCAGCATAATGAATATGTGTGTGTGTGTGTGTGTGTGTGTGTGTGTGTGTGTGTGTGTGTGTGTGCTGCTTTGCATATCTGAAGGCTTTAGAGGGAGCGTTGATTTAATGCTTGGGAACATTTTCCATCACCAACAAGGGAACTCAGCAAGATTTAAAGAACAATGGCCGCAGAAGAGGAGGAGGAGGAGTCTCTGTGGTTACTAAGCGACAGCGGATGAGGAAGAGTGAGGATGGGGACACAGTGCAGACTCAGCAGATTGCAGCGTTTTCCACTTACCGTTCCTCCAGCGGTTCAGTTCAGCCTCCAGCCTCTGGATGGCGCTCTTCAGGCTCTTGTTCTTCTCCTTCTCCTTCTCGAATTTCTTCTTCCACTCCTCGGCGGTCAGCTCCAGGTTCACACACACCGTGTTCTTGATGGTCTTCGCCCTGAACCCAGACAAGAGAGCCACCATCAGTCCATCACAACATCAGGAGGGTCCAAATGTTTTGAAATGATCTGAAACACTGCAGGCGAATATACATGACAACTGCATGGTGGTGGCAGTATCATGATGTGGAGCTGCTAACACTCCCAACTCATTGCAGAAAGAGGACACAATAAAAAAAGGGAGGATCACTTTTAAATTCCCCAACTTTACTTCAAATCAACATCTACACCTGGTGTGTCCAAACTGTGGTCTGAGGGCCATTTGAGGCCCCTGAAATGATATTTATCGGCCTCCAGACAACAAGCAACAAGAATGCAGCAAATGGTTGCTGGATGGTAAGTCAACAACAAAACACTTGTCTTTTGCAGCAGCCATTGTACAGAGGTAAAACCAAATGTGGTGAAGCTCAGCTTGGGTTGCTAGGTAACAGGCGGAATTCAACTGGGGTTGCTAGGTAACAGGCAGAATTCCACTGGGGTTGCTAGGTAACAGGCAGTGCCTGCTAATTTGTGACGTTACATTCTGGAGGTTTTTGTTATGACTCATTTTCCGTACAAAAAAAAAAAAAAAAACATTAACATTTTGTTTTTCGCAGCGTTTGGACTTTTCTTAGAAGCAGCTGAGATCCAAAATGTTTTTCCTTTAGCTGTCGCTCCAGAGAAGGAGCGAGGAGTACCTCTGTCCAAACATGAGCGTGGATTTGGTCTCGGCCTCGTTGTAGACGGACGGCGAGCAGCAGATGATGATGGTGGTGCGGCAGTTTCCTCCCAGGGAGTCCTGCAGGATCCGGGTCATCTTGCTGTCTCTGTACGGAACGTGGGTTTTCTGGGGGAACCGGGACCAGATCAACCATCTCCAACAGATCCATCAGATTCTCAGGGAGAACCAACTCACCGTTCCCTCAGCCAGAGCCGAGATGACGTTCCCCAACGCCGACAGAGATTTGTTGATGTTTTTCGCCTCGTCCAGCACCGCCCCCTCTGCTCCGGTCTTGCTGACCTGTCAAACATTCGGACTTTATGAATCACGCAGCTCAGCAGAGGAATGCGGCCTCGTTAATCTCAGACTGACCTTCTCGCTGCCGGCCAGATCCACCAGGTACAGCTTCCCCGACAGTTTCTTCTCCGTTTCGACGTTTTCCTGCTTGATGTTGATCAGGAAGATGCTGTGGCTGCGAGAGCTGTGCTCATTCATGTCTGGAGCACAAAGCAGAAAAATCTGTCTGCTCAGGCGATCGTTCATTCGTTCATAAATCATCTTCTGCTCATTTTATGTAACTGAAATCCCTTTTGAATAATCCAACACCACAGAGGTGGTGATGACAGATGATAAAACCAAATAAAAGATCGTTTTAATCCATTTTCTGCAGCAATTGCACATACTATAATCATATCACCAGATTGTGTTTTTCGGTGAGAAAAACTCGATTTCCCAAGAGATCGTCTGATTTTACTCCATCCAACAACGTAATAAAGATATTTAGTAGGAAAAATAAACCCTCACAGGAAATTTTTTACCAGCAAAAATCTGTTATTGAACAGGATTTTTGACATCTTTATGGAAATCTAATTTCTAAACACCAATAAAGCCATGCGACAATTAAAAAACCTCAAAAACTTAAAAAGTCTACAGAACTAGACTTCAGTACAAAACAAAAACTGGTAAATCTGCAGGAGGCACCAAACATGTCTTAGACTTGTTCTACATATTTAATGGTTTTGTAAAAAGTTATAATTGCATAAATGTGATAAACATGTTGTAAATAAATATGTTTACGTACTTGTCACTGCCACGTGCCGATTGGCCTTTCCCTCGTCGATGACGTCCATCACTTCCTCAGGACTGGACACGAAGCGCTCAGTGCAGCCCTGAACCAGAGAGGAGGAGCAGCAGCATTACAAATAAAAACAGCTAAGATATGTTGGTGTCAAACCAGATCTAAGCTGGAACTGGTCTTGCTGACCTTCACATAGGGAACCCTGTTCTTGTCTTCATGCACAGCGAGGTTCGTCTTCGACACTGAAAACAAACAAAGACCTCAAAACTCAGCCGGTGCTTGAATTAATAAAGATCCTCAATAAAATGTGGAATGAATGAGACTCACCGTCCAGCAGGTCTCGGATTTTATCCAGGTAGATTTCAAAATAAGAAACCTGCAGAGAGAACAGGCATATTTAGAGTCTCACTGGGAATCTAATCATTTAATTATTATTGTAATAAGATGTTATTATTATTAACAACATAACTTTTAATTTTATTGTAATTTATATTGTTGATAATAGTTATTCTAAAAATAATATAACAATAATAGCAATATATAAGAATAATGATAATATAGTAACATTGTAATATTTATTACATGTCAATAATCTAATGATTATAATAACTTATTAAAATAATAATTTTGTAGCATTTACTTACAAAATATATATTATGTAATAATAAACAAATGAAATAAATAATAATCATTAAGATATGTTTTAGCTTATTTTTTCTAGAAATTTTTTACATACATTTTGTCTATTATTTTTAATAAACTCACATTAAAAATAGGATTTTTAAATTGTTTTCTATGAGTTTATGGTTATAAACTAAAGCATAAATTTATTTTAAGTCTTTCTACATAGTTTTTTTACTTTATTTTTTGATTGTGCAGATGAACAACATGATTCTCTCTTTACCTTGATGTGAAACTCCAGGTTCTCGTCCATGGAGTAGATGTGGTCAAAGATGTCCTGCGCGATGCGAGGGATGATTCCCATCAGCTGCGGGTCGTGAAGTTTCCCCTGAACAAAACAAACGTTGAGTCACATATGCAAGAATTCAATGACAAAATAAAAAGCCACAGATCTACGATGTTGTATTAGACATAGAAATAAAAAAATGAAGCCAAAACTTTTTGGATTAAAGTTCAAAATTTGCTAGAAAATACTAACATGTTGAGACTTTATTTTCTAACAAATTTTCAACTTCTCACACTCAGACATGTCCAAAAGTTTGAAAGTAAATTTCTGAGACTAATCTCAAAATTTCATTGTCTCTTTATTGCAAATGTTTGACTTTTCAAAGTCAGATGTTTCTGTTTTTTTATGGAAAATTTCTGAGCTTTTTCTATGAAATGTTCAAATTTTCAAACTCAGAATTTTTTTTAGATTTTTGGAAATGTACTCATTTTTTAAATCTGCGATGGCCCTAGAACCCGTCATATGGATCAGATCAAGAATTCTGTTTCTGAGGATTAAACGACTTCATTTGGAATAATTTCTACTCATAAAATCATTTTCTGTAGAATATTTGACCTTCATGTTTTATCCAGAGTCTTTAGACTGCTTTGGCTCTAACTCTCCTAAACTCTGTTACACAATCCTCTAATCCTCACACTGTGGATTACAGTTCACAACAAAACTTCGATTCATTGCTTGAGCCACTGGCTGAGCGTGACCTCTGACCTCCATGGTGTGGGTCTTTCCAGAAGACGTCTGTCCGTAAGCGAAGATCGTCCCGTTGTATCCACCCAGCACATCTAGAGTGAAACAAAGATCTTTATAATACAACCCAGAAATTATGTTCAAAAATGATGTTTGGAGGAGGAATGAGATAAAACTAGAACATTTATTCTGAAATGTTGAATAATTCCTCAAAACCGCAATTTATTAACTTTTTTCTTGTGAGGTTTTCTAGGAATAAAGACAAAGCTGCTAACTGCACTCAAAAAACACCAAATATTACCAAGTATAGTGAAAATATATTAGTACACTTGAAATAAGACAAAATTAACTTACAAGTAACTTTTCACCAAAATATAGGAGCTTGTTTTAAGTCAATAATTCCCTAATATTGATAAAAAGTTATAGTTCCACAGGCAGGACATTGGAAAAATATTGGTTTATTAATGAAATAATCTGCCAGTGGAACTAGTACTGTTACTTTGATCAATAGTAAGAAATTACTGGCTTAAAACAAGCTCTTATATGTTGTTGAAGATTCTTGTGAGTTAGTTTTGTGTCATTTCAAGTGACTAAGATGTTTAAACAAAAATACTTGGTAAAACTTTTTACAGCGTGTTCTTGTAATGTTATATTTTTATTTTTTAATTGTGGCCCTAATACTCTGCTGTACCTTTTCGGTTTTGTGGGAAAGAATGAAAACATTACCATAAAAGAGTGTATAATATCATTTTTAAATGAAAGGGACAAGGAAAAAGAGCAGAAATATCTTCCAGTGTTTGTAATCAAAACATTTCCAGCCATGCTACCTTTGACGATCTGTTTGGCACACTGATCGTAAACCTGCTCCTGTGTCGTGTTTGGCGGCAGAACGCGGTCGAACACGTACGGCTTGCCCTGTTTCAAAACAAAACGGATCGAAAACCACAAGTCAGGATCTGTTTCTCATCTTTAGATGAGACAATAACACTTTAACTTTTATGTATTTAATGAATTTCTGGGATGAGTTCAGTCAACTTAGACAAAAAAAGCTGAAAAAAGCTAATATGCTGCCTGATTATTGAAAAAAATATTTTAAATGCAACTGTCCCCAAAAAGTGATTTTAAATGAACCTTTGGGGATTTCTGATGCGGCCATCCATCATGTCTCCGGCTTTATCTCAGGGGAAACGTTTCATTGGTGCATAAAGCTCCTCTCAGCATTTAAAGGCAGCTGCAGCAGCACTCAGTCTTAAAATACAGCAGAGAAACTCCTGACACAAACTGGATCTGCTGCTCGTCTGATTGATGGCAGGAAGCTGTTTGATCAAATATGCAACAGAAACTGGACCACCTCTGGTCCAGTTCTGGACCACCTCTGGTCCAGTTCTGGACCACCTCTGGTCCTCTGGTCCAGTTCTGGACCACCTCTGGTCCTCTGGTCCAGTTCTGGACCACCTCTGGTCCAGTTTCTGTGGCCTTTCGTCTGACCGGCTGCAGTAAAGACAATTTAAAACGAGAAAAATGAGGTACAATTTTATTTCAATTTTAAATTTGGAAAAAAAAAAAAAAAAACATTTTAAAAATGAAACATTGAAAAACTTTGTAACTAAAAAATGTGTGTACAGTAGTTGAACCTAGATTTATGCAGTTTGCTATTTTTTCAGATTTTATTTGATCTAAATGATCTTTTTCAAAAAAAATTTATTGTTTAGTTTTTTCTGATTTTATTTTTTGAAACATTTTCTCAGCTTCCAATAATGTAGGAATAAATTTATCTCCATATAAACAAACTTCCTCTAGCTTATATAAAAGGAAAAAAACTTTATAATTTATTGTAATAATTGAATCTCAAATGAAAATAAATCAACATAAAACTGAAATTTACTTGATACAAAAAATATCTGGACTTAAAAAAAAAACATGAAAGCTGCACAATGTATTTACTTAATGAACAAGATAAAGACCAACACTGATAAATATTGAAGCATTAAATAGAAAGAAACCATTTTTGATGAAAGAAGTTGCCTAAATCCAATGTTGATCAGGGCCCCAGATAATCTAGGGCCGCCTCTGGAGACATTTGTTTTCATTTCTATGTCTGAAGCAAATTTAAATGAAAACATTTGCTCATAATTATTCCCTCCAGACTGATCCTAAAATCAGACCTGAAATTTGAGAACCTCTGGTATAAAAATGAACCTTTAACGATAATTATTAATTATTATTATTATCCCCTCAAAATCCAGTCTAGTCTTTGTATTCAATCAGATTTCTCTTCACATTTGCTATTCTATTATTTCTAAGCATCATCCTATTGCGCATTTCCCTCCTGCGTCAGTCAGACTCACGGTTATCACCACGGTGTCGTCCTCCTTAAACTTGGGGATGTATTTGTCTCCTCTGGTGATTTCGGCCTCGTTCAGGGGCCTGAAGCGGCACATCACCTTCACCCCGCACTCCGCTGCATCCGCCATGGCTGCTGCTGCTGCAGGGCCGTTCACAATAAAAACAAGAGCCTGACAGGAGAGGAGTCACGAATTACTAAAGGTTGGAATCAGATGATGATTCCATGAAGTTTCGAGTTGAGCTCAGCAGCGCCGAGTTTCCTTATCTGCGCCATGTTCAGGCGGGACGAGCCGCAGCGCTGCGTCCCGATGCGGAGCTCGCAGCTCGGTGTGCGGCGCCTCCTGCTGCTCTGCAGCCGGCCGGACAGGAGGAGGAGGAGGAGGAGGAGGAGGAAGAGGAAGAGCGGGGGGAGTCAGGGGAGCATCAGCCAGCAGAGCCGCATCGTCCTGGACCGATGAGGAGACCAGTGCGCGCTCCCGAACGGTGCCGCGGCGCGCATGTCTGGCGGAGACGCTCGAACGAGAACACACACACACACACACACACACACACACACACACACACACGCACTGCCTCCGTTATCTTTAACACTTAAGTTATACATTTTTATAGCAACACATTTCCTGCTGCATTAATTTAAAAAGATAAAACCTGCTTTATTCCATATTTAGCACAAAAAGCAGATTTTATTCAGCGCTCTGTATTAAATGGACTGGTAATAGATACTATAATATATTCATAAACAGACCTATAGGTTATTTAAACTGACAGGTTTGTTTTTCTTAAACTAAGTGAAGCAATGATACAGATAATCAGGTTTAAACTCCAAAGCTTCACAAAAACAAAGATGATCATGATGCTGCAACAAACAGATCATAATAGATTCTTAGAAGAAACTAATGGATTTAACCAACTTTTACAAATGTATGGCATTTTAAACAAGCTATTAGAAAAAGTAAAAAGCTTTTTATAATTCATTTAAATAATCTAATTTTCAGCAGATACTATTAAGAGTTTAAATCCATGCAACTCGTTTTACTGAGGTAAATATCTGCAGATCAGTTGGACGTGCTTCCTTTTTGACCCACTAGAGGGCAGTGTAACACAAAAAACGCGTTTTATTCAGCTGCAAAAGAATCCAATTGAGAAAAAATACAATAAAATCCACAACATTCAAGTAAGAGTGAACATGTTTTTAATATCTTAAACATCTGTGCAACATTATTCAAAATGTTACATCACTGCATGACCTGTAATGTTTCACAATATTTACAAAAAAATGCTGCTTACATCAAACCATTAAAAAAAAAAAAAAAAATCCAAACAATCTGAAAATAATGGACTCTGACACACTATTCCTAACCCACATTAATGCAGAAAGGAAAGAAATAAACAAGAGCAACCAAGTGCACACGGTACTTCACGCAGGTCTATTCTTTTTGTAAAGTATATATTAGTGAGAAAATATATACTAAATTACAAGCCGAAGAGAAAGAAAATACTGACAGAAGAGGAAAAAAACACTGGGAAATAAAAACTGACACTCACACCTCAACACAGAATCACAGGCGAAAATGTTTCCTATGTTTGAGCAGGGAGAACGTGGCAGAACATGGATCCTGACATTTCACGCAAAAAATAATAAAATAAAACTAAATCAGGGCAGAAGAGCAGAATGAACTTTACCAAAAGAGTTCATGTGTTTGGAAGATATGAATCGGGCAGTAGTGAGTGACCACAAGTATATTTAAATAAAATAAAATACAAATCAACTCCTTCAAGCAAAGACAATATAAAATGACTGGAAAAATTAGTGAAATTTGCTTTTCTTGTAGTGCTTATTATTTCATTATCTGGGTACAGATATGTTACTTTGTAGTGTATCAATAAACAGGTTCAAAATGATGAGTATTTTTTAAAATGGGGATTATTCCAGTACTGAAAAATATGTTGTTCTGTTTCCACTGACAAAAACAAAGAAAAACAAAACGACTTTTGGGTTAAATAACAGAAAAACCAAAGAGCAAAGCTTAAAAGTCCCAATTTAGTTGATATTTTAATCATCTTAATGAGTCCTGATCACTATTTTAAGTCAAATTTCTAAGTTTATAACCACGGCATGTAACTCATTTATAAACTCTTAATATCCCAGCTAGAGAGTTTAACTCTATAAGTGATGCTAGAATTAATAAATATCACATCATCTTGTCTATAAATCCTGTTTGCTGTGATGTTTATCAAACTAACTCCTGTTTCCAGTTAAATCTTTAAATTTCATCAGTAGATGTTAAAATGAGACGTCTGAAATCTAAAACTGGTGTTTCTAAAAACTGACAATCCAACTCATTTTGTAGAAATGTTTGTTTGTTTTGTCAATTCGATCAAGATGTTTATAAATCCAGATTGAAATGTCATAATTCCTGTTTGCACAGATCTTCAGAAACATGAGTTTTTGGTATTTATAACTCCTGTATATAGAAATTATATAAGGTATTTAGAAATCCTATTTGAAACAGCTGCTGTTTAACAGCTTTTATCAGTTAAATTGGTTGAAATGAGGACATCAGGTTGGAGGGAAGAGTCACAAACAGCCACTGTGATCATTTAATCGGATGAGAATTCAATATTTGTTTTAAAAAGAGACGATTTTCATGATTAGCGCTGGACCTGCTTTGGTCAGAAGAAACATCTGAAGTTGTAACAAGTGTGGAGTGTCTATAAAACTACAGAGTAAAGAGACGTTTGAATAGAAAAGGAAGGTGAGCAGATGACAGGAGAGCAAGCAGAGCACTAACGGTTGCAGAAGATGCTGTTGATCCATCGCTTGGTTTATTGCACTTGATCATTCGGTAGCGATTTCAGGTTATTGATCAGGAGGAGCAGCAGATTGATGCAGCGTTTCCGATACTGTTAGTATAGTAGTGTTAAAACTGCATTTAATACCTCCTTGTCTGCATTTTAAGAGGTTAATATTCATAAATAACATGGTTTTTATAGTAAAACACCCCATGACACAACGTGTAACAAAATGAGGAATCTGAGCGCCAAACTTCTTAAATAAAAACGGGACACATGATCTATTGTTCACCTGTTAAAAAACAAACAGAACAGAAAAAAACATACATATACACATATAAGGCTTTAGTTCTCAACTCTTGGTAGTATTATTGCCATCTAGCATATTTGTAAAGCTTAAAATAAATATGGAGTACTGTACATAAATAATTTACATCAACAAGCAACAAAAAACAGAAACAAAAAGGCCTCTAAATAAGAAAAATGCTTCCGTCAAGTTAGTGTTTCCTTTCATGATCTAAACTCTGAGGTTGGTTAGTCCACCTAAAGCTATAGTTGTGGCAAAAGAAACTAAAATACTGTACACACAAGCATGAGAACAATCGAATCAGAGACGACGGCTGAAATCTCAAAGGAAAAATCCACCCAAACTTGTGGAACTGAAACCGTTTGAGAGAAATGAAGCTTTACCGTTGCATTCAGGTGGATTATTCCTTCTTAAAAGCGCCTCGCCGGATTCCTAAACATGATGGATTTCCTGTCCTGGATGAAGCTGGTGGAGGAAAATAAACACGGAACACTTTCTGCTGGTAAAGTTCATTCTGTTTGTTTCTAAACGGACACTCGGCCGATCCTGGACTGAAGAAAAGAAGGAAAACAGCACGACGTTCGGTTGATCATATAAAAGCTTTAGGCTGTCATCTTATTCGTCCTCCGCATGCGGCCTGAAGCAGCCGCACGTCTGGACAGAAACCAAGACATTGGTACACTTCTACTGCTTTGTTTTTGTACAATAAAAGATAAAATGTGCATTAGGTACGCTTGTACATGACATTGTACAATATTTACATACAATTCTTAATAGCAGGAAATTTCAGGATTATCTATATACATATTGAAAATGTATCAGAAATATTTGGACTGTCTATTTTTCTTAAATATGTAAGGTAATGCTTGTAGCTTTTTTTGTTTATTTTACTATCTTATACTAGAAAAAAATAGTTAATTCAGTGAACTGTAGACAAATTGCAACTGTTTTTAATGTTTTTTTGTATTTTTCTTATTTGTCTCTCTACAGTTAAAACTGTATTGGTGATTGGAGTTTCCAGCACCTTCTGTGGTCAGTCAAAGTCAAGTTGGAACAAGGTTTGTACCACTGAAAGTCCATGTGTAGCACCTGTTGAAGAGCTCAGACCGCCCCGTCCAGGACGCTCTTGGGCCGGACACATTCAATGTTATCTGGATATTTTCCTCCTCTTGGGTTTGGGGAGCATCAGCTCACGTTCCCTCGATGGGAGCTGGAGACGGGGGAAATGTTACAGACGCCTTTTAGACAAGACACAGCATTTATGTCATGAAATGTCTGGATTGTGGCACCGACTGCAGGTTTCTGGATGACTAGTGATCTTTAAAAAGCCTGATGCTGATTCGTTTTTGTCTGGAAAGTCAACAAGTTGTCAACAATGTGGTGACTATTGTTGACAGGTTGTTGCCCTGTTGGATCACAACCTGTCGTCTTCTGCAGCAACGCAAAAGGGAAAGAGCATAAAATAAATTTGCTTCATAAAAATGTGCCAATTAAAAAAAAAACAACATCTTATTGAGTGAACAAACTTATTAATTTGTGATTTTATTTGTGTTTCTTCATGAATAGAAACAGTGCAATTGTAAAAATCTTTTTCTTTTTAAGGTTAGTGGAATATTGGTGAAGTTTAGTAACAGAAACGCAGCCAGTGAATCTCTTTAGATGAGAGCATGATGGGAGATCTTTGTTGCTTCATGCTGTCAGGTTGAAGCTCATTTAAAAAGTTTCAGGTTGGTACCAAAAGATTTTCCCTCAATAAACAAAATCATCATTTCAAAACTGTTAAATTGTTATATTTCAACACTTAATTGATGATCTGAAGCATGTATGTGTGTAAAACTGAAGAACTTGGTTTCAGATACTCACTGTGCCTGACATTTTGTCGAGCTCGCTCATGGCCTCATGGAGAGCAACTTGCAGGGGGTTGCTCAGTTTGGGTCTGCAGGAAAACAGTTTGTTTTATCGTTACCATAGAAACCAACAACAGCAGAGCTTGACGTTCACTGTAATGTCTGAGGAGCTTCTTACTTCAGGCCTCGCTTGGCGGCTCGGTCGAGTGCCTCCAAGTCATGGGTTAGTGTTTTTAGTTTCTCCGGCTCCACCTGCAGGGTCAAAGGTCAAACTTTGGGTCAGATAAGAGCTGCAATTAATAACTATATTAGTAATCAATTATTTTGACTAAATTGGATTTAAGCCTTTTTTATACAATAAAAGATGCAAACAGATAATTCAATTCCTAAAATAAAAAAATGTATTGGCCTAAATCTAGTGATTATTTTTTGGATTAACATTAATAAGTGAACAAAAGGTGCTTAATATTTTTTTATTTACAGTATTTTATTTTTTTGATTATTGTGACGATTAATCAGATAAAAAATTGGCATATTCTGAAGATTTTTCATTTAAGCCTTTTCTATATATTATGAGAAATACATCAAAATTTTACATTTTTAAATGAGAAAATATGCAACAACATGTGAAAAGTTCAGCCCTTTCTGTTGGATTTATCAATTCAATATTGATTTTAATTGATTAATGATTGAGCAAAAGATTCTTAGTATCAGAATTTATTTTTTACATAATTTGAACCAGATGAAGCCAACATTTCTGGGTAAAACATTTACAAATGTATTTTTTAATCTTCAATGCAAAGAGTATATAGTTTTTGAATATGTTCTTTCAGCAGACGGCCTTTTTCTGAGTCTGTCCACTCCAAATATTAATCGTTTACTAAATTAGTTGACAGTTATTCAATAATCAATTAATCCTGGCTAATCGTTTCAATAAACATGTGCAGGAAGTTGTGGGACGCAGCGCCTCACCTTGGCCTGCTCTCGCAGCTGCATTGCGGCGCAGTGCACCTGTTCGTCACCGGCCAGCTTGGCGGGCCAGGGGGGGAAGCCCTTCAGCTGGCCCCAGACCAGCTCCCCCATGTTGAAGGTCCTGGAGCGGTAGTGGAGGAGCTCGGACGAGGGCGAGTCGGGCTGCCGCAGGTCCTCCTCGCTGCTCAGGCTCTTGGTGTCTGAGGGGCTGGGCGCCATGCCGTTGAAGTGGCCGTTGTAGTGGCTGTAGTCTTTGGGCGTGGCCAGGGGCCCCTCCAGGCTGGTGGAGGAGCCCGGCGACTGGTCGTCCCCTGTCAGCTCCTGTCGCGGGGGGCCCAGGACGTCCCCGTAAGCCCTGGCGTTGAAGTGAGGCGTGGCGCCGTTGATGTGGGCGCACCGCTCCACCGTTTGTTCCAGACGCTCCTTGTAGTTGGCGGGGGTCCGGTTGCAGTTGTTGAACCGGTCGAAGAAGGTTTTGTCGTGGGGAACGGCCAGGCCGTGGTCGTTGGAGCCCTCGGCGGGGCAGGGCGGCGCCGGGGCCAGGCTGGCAGGCCTCTCCATCAGAGGACTACTTCTTACTTGGGTAGAGCACTCCAGGAACTCCTCCCCTCCCCAGGCGTTGTTGCTCTGCGCCTCAAATCCTCCTCCGTGTGGCGCCTCTCCGTCCCACTGGCCCCTTGGCGTTCCCCGGCCGGGGGAGCGGAAGTAGTCGTTGGGTTCTGGACCGTCTGGCGTGCTCTTCCCAGCATCCATGTTCTTCTGTCCGCGCCCTGACCTGGCCTGCCGCGGCCGGTCTCCGTCCTGGTGCCCGTGCAGGACGGCGCTGACCGCCTGGGGGAGGTTGACGGGTTCCCCCACGTTGGCAGTGAAGGCACTCATGGCACTGAGGGCGGGCACCGGGCTGGCCTGCGTGGTGCCGCTCACCGTGGTGGTGATGGTGACATGCATGCCCTTACTGGCGGCGTCCACTACCGCTCTGTAGATGGCGTCCACCACCTCCGGCCCGCCGCCGGCGCCCCGCTCAGAGCCTGCTGGGAGCCCCTCGCTTTGCTGCTCCTCCACAAACTGAGGGTGGGGCAACATTCCCTGCTGAGGAGACACAAAAAACAACATGATGCACCAATACAATATCAATATCTGTATTGGATATATCAGATGAGAATTTGCCTGATCCATAAAGTCAGATCTATTGAGTCTAATTCTATGCTTTGTGCCTTTCTAATCGAACTTTCTGAACCATTTGAAAGAAAGTTTGTTGCAGTATATTATTTTTTACATATTGTTTTTGTCCATTTCTTTATCATTTATTTTCCATTGGCTGTTTTGCTCCTCATTGCATAAATGAAAATTGTTTTTCACCAATAGCTTGTGAAGCTATTGGTGTATTAAAGTTTGCTGTACTGGTGCAGAGTTGTCAAATTAATTTGTAATTCAGAACATTTTTGTTTGTGTTTTTTAAAAAAGAAAAGTTTTTAGTCAAATCAGATTTGGTTTTCTGTATTGGCTCAGTATCCGTCGATATTAAACCTCATATCTTTTTCGGAAGTGAAAAATTACTAACTGAACTAAACTAACATTGATTGACTTAATCAATTTCCTTAAAATCTCAAGTTTTCTCTTGTATCAAGTGGGCTAAATTTTTCACAATATTTTGAATTTAAAAATTAATTCAATGTTAATGTTATTTTGTGTATTAGATACTGACTGAATAGACAGAAAAGTTTGGTTTTCTCACATTATTAAAGTCCATAAAACACTATATTCATAAAATAAAACATGAAAATAATAAAATGTGTGAAACACTAATCTTCCAGGAACAGAGAAATTCAAACAGAAGAACTTAAAACTTAAAGAACTTATCAAGTGTTTATATTTCTAAACAGAACCACATGAAGTGTGTTTTACATCCCAGTTTGGACTCAGTTTTGACTGTTTCACTTCTGCCATCTTTAATTCTCTATCAACTGGTTTTGCTTAAGAATGACCAGCAGTGCCCTCTGATGGATGGAGGCCAAACTACAATACTAAAAGCAAAAGATATCACTAATCATTTGGAAGAAATTTTAATCTATTAAACCATTAACTGTAAAAACAATAACAGAACCAAAATCTACCTGGTAGTTCGGATAGAGGCAGGCCATGGAGCCGCCGTTGCTGCTGCCATCTTTGTAGTGTTGGTTGTCAGAGAAGTGCTGCTGCCCCTGGTAGGCTGGGTGAGAGGAAACCGCCTGTGGCATTCGCTGGTGGACCTGCTGTTGGTACATCTGAGCTCCACCAGCGTTCACATGAGGCTGCATGGTGGCCATGCCAATGCCTGAAAAACCAGAGAGGGGATACGATTCATCAACAGAACCCAGTTCACATTAGCTTTAATGTTTTAGTGAATAATCGCTCTGTGGAGTCACAGAAATGTTGCTTCTCTAAGGTCACTGTTGTTGTGTTTTAGCTCTGGTTAGTTGCTCCAGTTTTCTGCGATTAAGCGATTTCATCCAAAAACAGATCCCCACATTTTATAAGTGATGCTAACTCCCACCTGCAGGTGGCAGTATTTGTTACTTCTACAAAACTGCGGTTACTTGATATGGCAAATTACAAAAATCAAACTATTCAAGTTCTGTTTGTGTGTCTAATCTGTCTGCTTGTTATTTTTTCTCCTATTTTATATGTAGATTTTGGAAGAGGTCTATTGACGGAAACAGTAGCACCACAAAATCAATTATTTTAATTGGAAAACAATAAATAAATCACAAAAATGCTGGAGGTATTAAAAAATATCAGCCTGAGCACAAACTGATAAATCTCCTGGTTTTATACGAGTTAAAGTTTTAATTTAAAGGTTTAATAATCTAAGTACTACAACATGAAACCTAGATGAGTGTGTTTTAAATATGTTCTGTTTGGTTAAATGATAAAGCAAATTACATTGGTTTCCCTTCCACTGCACTTTAGTTTTAGTCACTTTATCGCTCTTCTCTAATCTGGTGCTTCTACCAGGGGGAAAAAATAAAAAAATCAATGCTTCTGAGTCGAGACTCACAAAAGGGAAAAGTTGCACATCAACAATCTGTTGCAGCCCAAACCAACAGATGGACAAGCTGCCAGATGAACAGTACAGCCAGACTTGTTAGCGAAAGCATCCAAGGACGGCGCATGGACAAAGTACACGGAGGCCACAGATGTATCAATGAATAAAGGGAGAAGTGCGCAGACAAAGCCAAGGCAGATACAGAATCTCGAAGGCCCGACGTGTTTTTGTGGGTGTGAACATGGACGAGCGGCGACTGGAGCAGCTGGTGCGATGCTGCGCCGCTGAAGGGCAGCTGTGTGTGCTCTCTTTTCTTCCTCATCGCTCCCCCTTCCTCTTCTCTCCAACTCGGCTGACCCCCTCCCCCGTCCTCCCCACATCATCCGCTACTGCTATGATATAGTGACGGCTGTTGCTGGGGGACGCTGCCATGGAAACCGAGTGATGATTGGTGGTGCTGTCCGCAGCCAGGAAGCTCGTTGGGGGGGTGGTGGGTTAAGGGGGTCGGGTGGAGCGGTTTTAGACTGCAGGGGGATGGGGGCGGCGGTCAACTGGATACAGGGGGTCTGGGGGAGTTTACAATGAACTTTTGAGTATTTGTTAATGGCGGCAGAGTGAGTGGCAGTGGGTGGGGGGGTTCAAACGCAGCAGCTGTATGGAAACAGATGGTTCAAGGCTGCATCTCAGACGCCATCGTCTAGCTCAGTTTCTACGACTCTTAAAGGCTTTTAAATGCAGAAGAATGGGAAACTCTGCCAAACATGACATCTGCCACAAAGTGGAAATATTAATCCAGGGTTTAAGCCTAGAATAAACACAAAACCTGCAGTCCATGCTCAGACTAGCTAATGGGGCCCATTGTAAAGCTGCATCAGCGCCTTATTCAAGTCTGGAAAAGTAACGTTTTCTGCTAGGAATGGAAATCTGGACCGACATTGATATCCGATATTAATATTGCTGTTACGACCGATATTTCTGATTTTAACATTTTTTTAAATTAACCCCAACTTCTAACCCTATTTATCTGAGTATTTCTGTAGACGAAGAAACCCCAACCCAAGTGGTTATAGGGTTTTTCAAACCTGATGACTTTGCTTCTGTGATGACCAATTAACTTCAACCTCAAACATCTGTTTCAGCAGCTACACTGAGGATGCTGAAAATCTGAAAAATCCCCAGTGATGAAAAACATCAGGCTCCACCAACAAGCCTGAATTTCAATGAATTCACGTGTCAGAAAAACAGAATAGCTGGTGATAAGAGCAGGTGGCCTGGAGCAGACCTCGGTCATATTTCTATGATAAAACACAAAAACGCAAATCGAATACATAAAACGATTCCAGTTCGACTGCAGGGAGGGAAACAGAAACGAGATCTAAAAAATACAGTCACACTGCAAGTCATCCATGTGCATACAAATAAACAGAAGAACACACTCTGTAATGCACAAGCAGACCTACACAATCAGACACACCGACCTAAACTGTCATCAAAGGCTTCACTCTGGCCTCTATTCAGGGTCTATCGTTACTATAGTGACCAGCTTTCTGGGAGAAGCTCTTTACAGCTCCCTATCTGGGTTGCTTCCTTTAAAGCGTGATGCAGATCCCATTTCTATCTTTGCACGCCATTCACTGACGTTAGAATACAAATAAAACAGAGAGAAACACTGGCTGACTGACAATTAGTGGGCAGCTAAAGATGAGGGGCCCACTAGTTAGCTTTGACACGCTGAAGGAGTCGGATCATCTTGACTCGGGGGCTATCACCCAAATCCTTTGGTTTTACTTCACTCATAACCATAGAAACCAACACTTCATCAAGCCAGAGACTTAGAAGAAAAGAGAAGAGGGATTGGCAGCACAGAGGGTGTTCTCCATGTTTACAATACATTTGAGGAATTGTCAGGGTTAAAAATTGACTGCAAAACATGTCCAGTTCAGTTTGTCTTTTGGTTTAAAGTTTATTTGTTGCATTAAGTACTATCTAACCCCTTGACAGACTCAATTTGTCCATTCCAAGTCAATAAAAATTACATATTATCCTGCTAATGTTGTAAAACCAATTTCACAACCGTAGTGTTTCCATTAAATTAGAAAGGGAATTAAAAACACACATTAGTTAGTCAGTTCACAAGATAAGTCATTAAAAATCATGGTGGCAATGGATGTAAAAAGTTACAAAAGAAAAATTCATATTCATAAAGAAGGAAGTGGACTATGGCGCAGGGCATTCTGGGTAAAAACAACCAAAACAAACATGCGTGTCTAGCACTAGAGGGAGAAATGACTCATGATCTTCTACCGAAGACAAATAACCACTAAAATCTAACATAACTCCATTTTTCTTTACATTTTGTGAAAAAGGAAGTTGTGTTCAGTGTTTTAATTCTTGGTGCAGCGCCCCCACAGGTGAGGAGGTAAACAGGTTTTTCAATTAGTAGCTTTGTTTCAAAGGATCAGGCAGGTTGGTCCCCAGTTGAATCAAGTCTACTGGACTATGAGGCGTGAAAACACCCAAAGAGTCTTGGTGAAAAGTTCATTGGTCAGCAATTCAACCCAATAAATATCATTCACTGATTTTTAGCCATTTGACATTTAGAACAACATCACATCCAACCTGATTTTCATTTAGACAGCTGCTTCACAGTTGTGCAAAGTCTCACCTGCATCAGAGACCGTCTGGTTGCAGCCTCCATCGCCCCCTCCGTGCGACACGATGTTCGTCCTCCTCATACTGTGGAGCTGTGAGGGATGTGGACCCGGATGGGACAGTGGTGGTGGGTTAGTGTTGGGGCGTACCAGCGGCATGCCGTCTGGTCCGATCGGTCCGCCGCCTGGCCCCATAGGACCGCAGGTGTTCATGGACTGAGCCTGCATCTGGGCCATCATGTCGGGGTACTGGCCTGGACGGGGAACCAGGTGGCCCCCTGACGGGTCCAGGCTCTGGCAGTGCTGGATGGGATCTCCTGGAGGCCGCAACCTCTGCTGGACCAGGAGGTTCTGCTGCATGCCCGCACTGTCATTGTAGTGAAGTGCCGCCGCTCCGTGTGAGCCGGAACTGAGCCCAGGGCGGTGGCTGTTCCCCGCCATGTTGTGGGAACTGTGGCAGCTCATGGACTGCAGCAGCTGAGCCATGGAGGCGTTGGGGTGCAGGTTCCCCATCCGGCCCACTTTACGCAGCTGCTCTGTAGCGCTGGGCCCCTGCATGTGGGGTCCCCCCATGCCCTGCTTGTTGAGCATGTTGAAGACCAGGTTGTTGCCACCGTCGTGGTTCCCAGCGCTGCCGGACGACTGCTTACGTTTCCGTGCGGGGTCCCTCTGCTGGGCCATGAGTTTGTCTCGCAGCGCCGCCCGGCCACTCTGACCTTCTGGAGTGTTTAGCAGCATGGTGGAGTTTGGCGGGAGCATGGGATTTAAAGTGCTGTGTCCCTCCATGCTTCGAGGGCCGACACCCCCACCGTTAGCTCCGCCGGCCGCCCCCATTGCCGGCATGCCGACCGCACCGCCAGCAGCCATGCCGGGAGTGCTGCTGCCAGCAGGGCCGAGTTTGTTTTGATTTGCTAGCTGTGCTTTGGCTGCAGCTGAGAGGAGGCTGCTGGCTGGGAAGGAAGCGGCGTTCTGTTGGTTCAGAATCTGGTTGAGGGGCATCCCAAGTAGACCAGGGTGGCCCTTCTGGGAAGTGCTGGAAGTTGCCAGAGAGGACGAAGAAGAGGAAGAGGTGGGGGAGTACATGGAGTTGCTGTGCTGATGGGTGCCGACTGGGTTTCCCATTCCAGGCAGCAGCTGGGAGTCTTTATACTGGTGGAGTGGGTCGGTTTTGTTGGTGGATGGGCTTGAGGGCATGGCTGGCCGGGGAGAACCCATAGCAGACCTGGGAGAACGAGGGGGAACTTTTATGGTGGCACATGGGGCCTGGTGACCCGAGGGCATCGCAAAGCTCCCGTGTTCGGAGGAGGTGGAGGAGGAACGCGAACGATGAGGCGAGGCCTCGATTCGCCCCAGAACCGGTCCACCCATGTGAACAGGGGAAGTGACAGGGGAGGGGGACATGGAGGAGGAAGGACCGCTCTGTTGAGTCCTTTGCACATTGCCACCATGGCCCACAGGTCCAGGCTTCACTGTGGGTAAAGGTAAGTTGCTTGGCAGGGGAACGATGGCAGGAGGGGGGATGTTTACATTCATCATTTGTACCTGAGAGTGGATGTTGGGCTGGAAGTTGGACGGGATGGGGACATGGTTTGGGAGCTGGCCAACTGGCTTGCTAGGGATGGGATCCAGAATGCCTAAGGGGTCTTTTTCAGAGGTCAACTGCCTTTTCTGAAGAGCACAGGGTGGTGGTATAGATGGTGGGGGAGGTACAGAATGCAGAGGGGGCTGAGATTTATGATGAAATGCTGCTCGAGGGAGATCCATGTTGGGTGGGAAGTTCCCCCGGGGCATGTTCATGTTCATGACAGGGCTTTTGGCAGTGGCCGTAGGGGAGAGGGGCGTGCTAGTCCTTCCTGTCATGGCGCAGGATGGCTGGCCTGCAGGAGAGCCATGAAGCATTATTCTGGGAGGGGAAAGAGGAGTCCTAGGGTTCCCATGGATGGATGCTGAACCGGGACTACCGGCTCCTGGAAAGCCACAAGGATTGGTCCTCTGAAATCCCTCAGGGCTGCCCAGAGTGTCTGTGTTGGGAGATTGAGAGCCATCTCCATACAGTTTAGCACTGGAGGAAGATGGGCTCAACATGCCTCCATACCCCACCCGATATGGAGATTTAGTTCCAGGATCCCCGCTCGGTAGCCTCTGTGTCCGGGGGTATCCAGAGTAAAGCTCAGGCTGCGGGGCTCCACCCGCCTCCTGAGGTGGAAACAACCTCTGCTGTTGCTGCTGTCCGGCCACCATTATCATTTTGAACGGGTTCTTGCACTCAGGGCCAACAGCATTGGGCAACCCATCATGGGCTTTAGTCCTTATTACTCGTTGAGTTGTAGAATGCACAGCAACTGCAGATGATGTACCTAGAAAGGGAAACAAATAATTTCCAAGTTATTTAAAACCAAATCATGAGGAAAAATGTCTACTTTCACATGCCAGTAAACTTAACAGATAGGCATTGCAATTACTCTGCAAATGCTTTTCTGGTGATGTACAAGCACAATGAACAGCAGAGGCAGGGCAGTTTAATATAGTCCCATATTGTAGGAAGTTATTCAATACCTTTTATATCTTAAATTAGCTAACATAGCTATCTATACCTAAGATGGAGTAGCTTTCAACAAATAAGCAATTTCCCCTTGGGGATCAATAAAGTATATTTTATTCTAGTTCCAATAGTTCCAGCCAATAGTGTGTCTAGTAGCATTGAAGCTAGGTATGCTCAAACTGCGTTTTACTTGGAATATTTTAGATCTGTCATGAAAAAATAAATAAATCAGCAAAAAGGTGAATCGATACTGACCACAAATAGTTTAGGTCATATTAGCCAATATGCAAAAAATAACAATATTTAGCACATTTGAAATGCTAACATTAACATGACAGCTAACAATAGCAAACATGAAATTGTGGATAGGCTAGTAATAGACATTATTCAAACATTAGCATCCACGCTAATATGCTAAGAGTGGAATTTTAGAAAACATTGACCTTTTTGAAAGTGGGTCAGAACTTGTTTCAACTTTGAATGAAGTTTTAAAGTGAAGTATCTAGCCTTCAAAGATCCCAAAGTGTCTTTAGGATGTGAAAATTTGTTTGATAATTTAAAATATTTCCTACCAAATACAAAATGTATAAATAGCAGAAGTCTAAGTTATTTGAATGGTTCAAATAGCAAAGGACTGCAGAAGTTCTGGGCCAATAAACCAGCTGAAACGCTTCAGCAGCTGGGTGATGTCAACTAGAAGAATGCCATAAAGCAGTTACAATTCAAGCCAGGTTGCTACCCTTGCTTGTATAATACATTAAGGTTGTAAGAACTGTATTTCCATGTACCTCCTCCTGGGCTAGTCAGTGCCAGAGGCGGGTGTGTCCCCATGCTCTTGTGCAGCGTGGCCACAGCCAGGAGCTTCCTCTTGTGAATGCAGAGTTTGGTCACGTCTTCGTCTGCTTTCACATCCTCTGCCGTCCTCTGTTTGACAGCCGCCCCTGGGTCGAAGTTGAACACCTGACAACAAACAGATATATGACCTTATTATGCATCTTGAAAGTCATGTTTTTATTCAGAACATCTATCTAATATCGGAGCAAAACCCATAAGTATGTCACTGATAGCCCACCTTCTTCAAGTACACTGGACTAATATCCTGCATCAAGTGATATAACAATCAGTCTGAAGGCTCTTTACAGGAACAGATGGTCGTTTGCTGGACAACCAGTGGTTCTGTGTTCAGCTCATAAAGAGGGGAAAAGTGTGTTGCAGCTGTGCAAAGTTCTCCAACAGCTGAAGTGGACCAACATGGCAGAGCTGGCATCAATGCTAGCTATTGAAAAACACAAGAGGGCGACTAATGAGGCAAGAATTAAAGAAGAACCAACACTGTCCTCCAACTGAGGGAGAATGACAGACTGGAGCGTGTAGGAATTACTCCGCTGTAGGGAAACAGAGAGACTTTGAAGACATTATCTGTTTAAAAACTAGAGCTGCACTCTGAAGACAAACTCACAAATGGGAAAATGAATCGTTTGTCTGCTACAGACAAACCGACTGACCAACAATACATCCATCCATCTAGATGTCCATTCCTTTGTCAATCACACAGTGATGAAATGGTTAGAACATTTATGAATGGATGGATTTAGATAGAAAAGAAAATCACAAAAAAAGTTTTTTTTAAAGAGCTCAAGGTAAGAAAAATCCTAATATTCATGGCATAAACAAAAAATAAAAATGTGGAAAAACAAGTATAATTTTTTCATATTTCGTAGACTTGGAAAATACTCAAAAGAAAACTCCAGAGTTTGTACGACTGCACAGAAACTCGATCAGGTCAAAGTGAAGTGACTGATTTGAATTTATATAATGAATCCCAACTATGTCTGAAACATAAAATGGATGTTCAAAGCAAAAGAAAACCATTAATAGTGTCCAGTCTTTGCAGATTCAGTGGCTTTTCACAAATTTGTCCTTTTAATGCTATTTTATAAGTCATAAATATTGAAAATATTCCATCCAAAGGTTAAATTAAGACAGAAAAACAACCAATCCAGGAAGTTTAGGTCTGATTTACTGGGTTCATTCAGATTTTATGAAAACATAAAACAATACAGATTAACATGAATTTATGGCAGAACAAACAGGACAGAAAGATTTAAAAAGGAGGTAGGACACAAGGTTGCAAAGGAAGGACACAGGAAAAAAACACAAGACAAGGAAAGAAAGAAAAACTGATTTTGGAAGGAATGAAGAATGGATGGAACATTACAGGAAAGAAGGAAAAAAAGAGGGGAGGAAAAAGAAACAATAAGGGGAGGAAAGACAATGAAAGACGGGAGTAAGAACACAAAGGAGCAATAAAGGCACAAAAAAGGAATAAAAAAGGAAGAAAGGAGATGAGAAAATGAAGTTTGCAGAACAAGGAAGGAAGGACGGGAAGATGGATAACAGACAGAAAAGGACAGGAAAAAATAGTGGTAGGATTGGAGGAAGAAAGGAGATGGAGTGAGGAAGCAAGGAGAGAAGGAAGAAACAAGGAATGACAAAGACTCAATCTCTAAGTCTGGAAAAAATAAACTAAAACTTCATGATTTTTTTCTGAAGGATGTCACATGAGCCCGGAGCAGCAGCGTTACCTTGTGGAGGATGAGCGGGCACTCCAGGCCACATTTACAGGTTCCATCTGTGAGCAGGTAGGTCTTCACCTGCTCCAGGCTGGACAGCAGTGAGCCGCTGGGACTGGAAGACAGCAACAGGAGGGGGAGGGGTTCAACTTTTTGCACAAAATGCAGGTAACAATGTGTGAGTTTGCAACAGAAGAAACCCAGTAGCGAAGAAGGAAAGCTAGCTAGTTAGCAAGGGTTTATTAGCAGTTAATTAGCATTAGCCTCAACTGCCTCAAATCACAGAAGGTAAAATTTTGCCTGACAGAAAAAACCCAAGAGAAAAATTAACTACATAGAATAAAAGACATTAAATAGTCCTGCTACAACAAAATTTAAGGCATGTGATTAACATATTTAAAGCTCACTCTCATATTTTCTAATGGATTTAAGACATTTTAAGGATCTGAAGACAACCTGGTAAAAATATTATGCTCTTATTTCATCCATTCTGGTTTTCTTTATTTTCAACCTCACAACATAACACTGTGGACGGAGTTTTTCTCCATATGCACCATTATTATGGCCACAAAGTTCAACGTTAGGCTCATCTGATCAGAGTACCAACAGGAAGTTGGACTTCTTGTGGCCAGATTTTCATGTCTCGTGATCACAGAGCGAGTTTTGAACTCTGTCTGAACCCATGGAGGTAGAGCCAGTCTGAAATGGGATGTCCCATTACATCATAATGAAAAGTGCAGACTTTGCACACTTGATGGTCAGAGCTGATGGAGACGATTATCTGAGCCACCCCTCTGACAGGCACAGAAATGTAACATCATTGGTGCATTGATCTGAGAAGGCTTTGAAATATGGGATAAAAGGAGTTTTCTTCATGAATGGTTGGTTCCTCCTAGACATTTAGCATTTATGCAAACATGTAGGTTGTAGCTCTTCTGTATCAATAAGTCGTTCAGCGTCCAAAAAGGGCAATATGTTGGGGAGATTTCAGTGCACTGCAGCGTCAGAGTGGACGTACGTGACTCAACACAGGGAGCAGCAGCATCTAAACGTCGCCGTGTTTGTGTCGGTTTCCTGCAGAGCCGATCAATCATAGCAGCTCTGACCGTGTGTGGACAGTAAACACACCTGCTGGGGGCTTTCTGATTCACACACCGACCCTCAAGCTTCCTGTTTACATCCCTCCTATTAAAGCAGCCTGCTTTAAGCAACAGCGCTCATCAAGACTGTAAGATACTTCACTCAGGACACGCTAGATCCTGATGCTCAAGAATTTGAAAGATACAAATGGTAACAATGATAGTTTTATTTCAAATGCAGGATCTTATGCAAGTCAAGAGACAGTAAGTTAGAAATGAGTTAGGACTAATCCTTATATTAAATACAACACTTCTCAAAAATCAAAAGTCGACAGGATTCTGTAATTGACACGATCTCACGATCTTCAGGATAAATATTGATATTACAGAGATATTGACTCTGGTCAATATCTCTGCAGCAATAAGACTTTAATTATGGATCCTGGTAAAAACATAATAGATGATAGACCAATGGTTGGAATGATGACTGGATGACGGGTGGATGATGGACGGATGACAGATGGATGACAAATGAATGACAGACCAATGGTTGGATGGTTAGACTGTAAACCAATGCTTGAATCCATGCATCCAACCATTGACACACCAATGGATGGATGGTTGAATGAGTGATAGACCAGTGGTTGGACGGATGGTGGGATGCTGTGATTTTAAAGAACTACATTTGGTTTAGCACTGGAACTTCTTTGGTGGAGTTCAACTTCGAACCCTGAAGCTGACCTGAGTGACCAGATTGTTCTTCCATCAGGAAACAGGACATCAACAGCATGTAAGACACGCCACCTTTCTGGACATGTTCTTACCTCACATACAGGACGCCTCCGCCGTGCTCCGCCTTGCGCTGCCAGCCAATGGGGACCTGGACAGGGACGGCCTGCCTCTCATCTCCCGCCTCACAGTCCTTTCCGCCATTCATTGCTCCACTGGTTTTACGCTCGACGCCTCAGAGGTGTACGTATCAGACATGAACCAGCGTCATGTTCCGTCTTCCGAAGCCGTGATGGAGGGGTCGGTGTTGGGAGGGAAGGATTGCTGCCTGGATGTGGGGGTCAAGGGGCGGCTCTCTGGCGGAGCTGACGGGGAGGTGGGAGGGTAGGGTGAGGCGGGCTCACAGCTGACCCTACCCTCTGAGCTGCATTCTGGCTACAGCGCTGAACGGCGTGACCACATCCATTACTGTATCCTGTCATTCGGAGCCATCCGATTGGCCAGAAGGGAGGGGGTGGGGATCGGGACTGCCGAGTTCTTCCAAAGTAAAGTCCTCTATTCTTAACTTCTCAACACTTGTCCATTTCCCAGGAAAAACACCATCAGAGACCTTTTCAGGATTTTGGTTCCCAATCACAGTTGGGTAGTGGTTCCCCCATGACTCCTGAGAGGAGAAGAAGACGGACAGTTAGAGTCTAAACCTAAAAACGATCCAGTTCCTCATCAATCTGAGGTCACCGTGAAAACAAAACAGCAAAACCAAATTAGCTTTGAACAGTTCACAACTTTCTACAAACAGCAGACTGATATTTTGATATTAGTGGCCTTTGTCAAGTCTGAAGACTCCAGTTAAAGATCAATCTATTACTAAATTAGTTGATAATAATTTCAATAAATAATCTGATTAATCGTTTCAGTCCTAAACTGAAATTTCCAATCTATCATATTCAATGTCACAATAATTGATTACAAAAATAATTGTTAGTTGCAGCCATAGATATTATATGGGCATAAGGAACATAATCAACTTGCGCCAATTCAGTATTAATTTTCTTTGGGGTTCATAACTGGGTAATTAGAGAAAGAATGGTGGATTTGCTGAGGTAGATGAGATCGGCTTCATATGCAAGTATCACAAATCTCCTAAAATTATGGAAATCGGTGCTGATAAATCGGCTGATATAATTATATTTTGCTGATACGCCATCTTGGACATTTTCTAAAGCAAAACACAGAGCGTGAACCGATAAGCGGAATGGTTAAGCAAGTAACTGAACTACTGCGAACTGATTCTGTACAAGAACCGGTTCTCGATTCCCCTCCCTGGTCACCAATCAGAGCGACTGATTGGTGTATCTTAAGACCGTCAATTAATCTCACGTTTTCGCCGCTCGCCAAGCGGAGCTGCAAGCAGAGTCTCCTCTCAGCTGGTGGTGTTGCTGACTCATAACAGGCCTTTAGCTGCTGAAACAAACCCAGAGATGTTCCCACAGAGGCGGGGAGGTGAACACGGGGAAAGGGGCAGCTGTTTATCAGGCAGAGCGCTGCAGCAATCATCTCAGGAGACGGCTGTGGAATCGTATAAGTGAAACGGCTACATCATTAAAATCTAATTTCCCAGAGCTCCATGTTTGGCAAAGACAGACGTAACAAAAGCACATCATTTCTATTGAGAAGAAATTACCTCTCCAACAAGAGCCTGCTGCAGCGCGAGGAAGTCTGACAAATGTTTCGGTTATCAGCTTTTTTATTGGGTTGCATCAGAAAAGAAAAGAGAACAGATATAAACTGAAGACATTTTGATTAGAAATTACACAAAGCATCTCAGCAGGTGTTATCTTTACTTCAGGCAAAGCAGCTTTCTGCTAACTGCTTCCATGCAAATGGGAAAAACTCCAGTTATTTCTAAACCTGCAACATGTCAGATTAAACACTGCGAGGCCTTTAACAGGACCTGAACATTCACACAACTTCCCAGAGTTCTCTGCAGATTTTAAAACACAAAGATTCAAGTTCACTGGGAGTTTACAGCAGAGAGCGAGGAGGATTAACCTGAAGGAAGGGAAGGAGGAGGAGGCAGGAGGTAGGGCTCCTCCTGTCTTTTTTCTGGACAGAAAGGAGGAGACGGAAAAAAGAAGGAAGGTAAGATAAGAAAGGAGTTAAAGAAGAGAGGTAGGAGGGAGGGAAAGGACAAAGGAAGAATGGAGAAGGAAGGGAGAGAACAAGGATGGAATGACAGAAGGAAGGAAATAAGGAATAAAACAAAAGTGAAAAGGAAGGAAAAACTGATAAGAGTGAGAAAGAAGGAAGGATAAAGGGAAATTAAGAATAAAATAATGGAGAAAGTGGAAGGAAAAAAGAAAGAAGAGGGATGAAGGAGTGAAAATGAACGAAGGAAGAAAATAAGAAATAAAATAAGGTTGAAAAGAGAAGGAATGAATGAAAAGAAGGAAGGAAGGAAATTGGGAATAAAATAATAGAAACAGGACTAAAGTCTGGAACAACAGATCGTTTTCCAAAGACTCCATGTGAAACAGGAAGTGAAACAGGAAGTGACTCCCTCGCTGCGGCCGGTTTTACCTGCGCTGTCCCCAGCAGAGAGTGACTCAGGACTAAACCAGCCAGAGCAGCAAAGGCTCACACATAATTGAGCTTTTCTCCCCAGATTGTAACATCTGAAGCTTTTCTAACAGCTTCCTGTGATGCAGGTGGGGAAGCTGCTCCTGTTAACGCTCTGAAACCGCAGCCCAGCTGAAGCTACCTGATGCACACAACATGGATGCAGAGGCAATGAAGGTAGCACTTGAGAGACAAGAAGTGTGATTCATCTGCTGCTGGGGGCTCTAAAGGCTGCATCGGTGATTTATAATGGAGAGACGTCAGATTTTAAGCTCTGTGATATTACCCACAGGAGGAAGAGGAAGCAAACAACCAAAATGCATCACGGTGAAAAACAGGAAAAACAACCGTTTGCATCAAAATGGCCTCGCAGGCAGCAAAACGTCACTAAGAATATCAAAATGAGACTTCAGAGCAAAGCAACCGCTACCAGACCGATGAGCAGCAACGGTTACCTCATCATTGCTGTTGTCTTTCCGTCCTGGCACTGGGTTCCAATCAACTGATTATCAGCCAATTATAAGGTTTCCACTAAGTTTGCAAAGGATTCTCATGATTTACAGACAAATGGAGACATAAATTTTAGATATTAAATCCATGTGTAGATGGAGTTAGTTCTGTTTTGCAATTTCCAACCAGGAGTTTTTAACCATTTGTAGTTATTTAATGAAGAAGCGAACAAATGCAAATCATTCGTTACAGTGGAAGTGGACTAGTTCAGGGTTTCCCCCAGTGTATTGTAAGCCTGGCGGGCCACCAGGCTTTACTTGTGCCCCCACCACAAGTAAAGCCTGGTAAAGGCTTTTTAAAATGTTTGCATTTTTTAGGATTTTATAGTTGATGTTCAGGTACTAATCTTCCAATCTTTTTACAGCACAGAATTATCAAGTGATATTTTCAAATTTCCTGTCAACTTTAAACATTTTTTAACTCAAAAACATGACGGGCCGCTGGATGAATGACACCAACCGCCAGGCTTAGCAAGTTTTCTTGTAGTTGAAACATTTCTGCATAAAAATGGCCACAAACTTATTACCAATCGATTCTAAATCTTTACAAATAAAAACCAAAACTTTTACTCAAACTGATTTTTCCTTTATCCTCAAACTCTACTTTCTCAATTCCCAACATTCATTTTAAGATGTAAAATACTGAAGAGGAAAGTTCTGCGGTGGCTTTTCTTCGTTTTAAGAGACGGAACGAAGGAGAAAGTTGGTGCTAATTTAAGTAATCAGTGGAGGCTGAGACCAAAGTGAAACCATGTATATATTTCAGAAGCTGAATAAATCAGCTAAGGTGATAATTAACATACATACTACTTGGTCAACTCTTAATAAAACACATGGTTTAAAATCATTTGATCCCATCAGTTAATAACAAGGAAAACAAACAAGATGATGTTGCTAAATATGAAAGCTGTCCTAAAAAGAAATCACAAAAATGTCTTTTTTACTCTTTTATTTGTCTAAAGCTACGTTATTTAGGACCAAAAACAACAAGATTGTCTGAAAAATAAACATTTCAGGTCAGAAATCAGATCAAATAAGAGAGAAGTTCAGCTAAATATGGCAGAGTAACTGGATCTGTGGTCCATTAAGGACAGCAGTTTATGGAAATATAGAAATAAAATCAGACAGAGACGCTGATCTGATGGGATTTCTGACCAGACAGTGATGCTTTAAAGCATCGCTGTGTTTATGTCTAATTAACTAATTAGAATAAAGAAGTTTTAACTCACAGGAAGTCTAAACTTTATGTCCCAGCAGGTCAGAGTAAAATAATCAAACGGATGGATAAATGCACCAGACTGAGGCAAACTGATCAATGTACGTTTATTTTAGCCCATTAATAAAAGAAGAAAGAAACAGAGATGTTGGATGTTTTGTTTATTGATATACATCTTCATCTTCTGTTCAATGACTTTAACATAAATTAAGGGACGTATTGGCAGAAAATTACATTTTCTAAGATGCTGTGGCTTTTTGCTTTTCAACCAAAATAGATGATTTTGTATTATTGAAATGTTATTTTATTTCTCTTTCAAATTAAAGTGTGTAAAGTTGCATAGTGACCTTTATTCAGACAGGAAGTCAACTTTGCTACACAAAATTATAGATTTTCACCATTAAAACAGAACATAATGTTTACAATTTTTTTTTATCAATATTTAACCCTAAAATTGTCAATTGTATTTTAAAATGATGTGTTTTTGCAGATCAACCAAACTCGTATGACTATTTTTACCACTTTCTACAAAGACAGACACTTTTGTTTAGCATCTTCATTTAAATAAATAAACTTTAAGATTCTGCAGCTACACACAGGATATCAGTATCATGTGGAAGGAATGAGATGAAACCATTTGTTTTATGCTGAATACACAGTAATTTAATCAAAAGCTTCCCAGAGAGGAAAATACCTTTAATTTAAACAGGTCTTCTCCTGTCAGTGAGTCTGCGGCTGCAGATTTTCCTTTCAAATACAGATTTAACTTGCTACACCAAGATGAGGTTCTGGGATTTTCTGATGATTTATGCATTTCCAGAATACCTTTTTAAAAACATGCTGGACTTATCAGACTAACAGTGCTTTATTCACATCAAAATGTACAGAATTTCAGAAATCGACAGTTTTTATTTCAAATACAGAAGAAATTCTTAATAAAGCCAAACATTGTCTGGAATGCAATGAAATTGGAAATAAATCAAATCCCTGTTGTTGTCTGAAGAGAATAATCTGTCGCTGCTTTATTTATTTTATATTAAGAATGATTACAATTTAATTAAATGGGATTTAAGAAACAATTGAACTGAAAATAAAACGTCAAAGCGATTGAATTCAGAAGAAGTTAATATTTACTGTCTTCCTCATCTCCGCGCTGGAGGATTCAGCCAATCAGGGCCAAGGAAAATAAATGGTGCTCCTGGGTTGGTAGCTTTTTAATGACCAGCCAATAGCATGTCAAGTGGCATTGCACCTATATTTCCTAATCTGCATTTACTTTTGAATATTTTAGAAACGCTTTACGTAAAAAACCATAAATAAACTGATATTACGCAAATAATTTGGAGTGACGCACGTAAATATGCGAATCCATGATTACCAACCCATTAACAGATGACTAACCACTTTATTTATATTCTATTTTACTTTATTGTAAACCTCTGAGCCCTAAAATATCAAATAAATAGGAATCATTTCAAATTCTACTTTCCTTATAGTGTGAAATGGATTCAAAATGATGAATGTTTTAAGGGTTAAAACAAGTGCAATTTTACTACAATCCATAAATTACAAAATCTATTTTAAATCATTCTTTAATGAATTTTCTCCTATTAGTTACAACATTTTACAATTTTAATGCTAATTAAACAACATGTGAATTTTGGTTTCACCACATCATGAATGACAAAGATTTGTGATCATTTAAAGATTTCTTAAAATTATGCAACATTAAATTGTTTGTTTTCACACATATTTTCTTTTCAAAAAAGACCACCAAACCTTGTAGGAAAACTAATGAACCTTTTCAGGTTAATTAGACAGTAATTACATGATTTTCCAGGTTACACAGGGAGATCCT
Source organism: Alfaro cultratus (assembly GCA_903066825.1). Lineage (NCBI taxonomy): Eukaryota > Metazoa > Chordata > Actinopteri > Cyprinodontiformes > Poeciliidae > Alfaro > Alfaro cultratus. The sequence goes on along the minus strand of CAEFZX010027908.1, from coordinate 10,931 downwards.
CATGACCTTACAATAACAGAAATGTGTAGATTATATCCAGTAGTTATGATCATTTTTCCAACCCAAGCTGACTCAGTGACACATTGAATTAAAGGAAACCCTGACAGCTTTATCAGTTGGCTAAATGACAGCAGTTCCCCTAAAATCTGGACCTGACAGACGGTTGGACATCATCAAAACAAGCCTAAAGGTGAGATAATGAGCCCGTTGACCCGGGCTGAGCAGAGGAAACCTGCTTTATGGCGCTGCTGCAGCGGCTGTTCGGCCTCGCTGAACCCGGTACGGTGTCAGAGAGGCGGACTGGGACCAGTCAGAGGCTCTCTGATGCTCTGGAGCCAACACTGAGCTAGCCGTTAGCCTGATAGCTTGTTGTAAGGAAAATGCACTAGACGGATAGTCCAGCTCAAGCTAACAACCGTTGGCTTTTTAATCTGCGAACCGGAACCGGGTTCGGACACGTCCAGCACCCGCAGCCCGGGTTCCGATTTACAAATGATCGAGGTGGAAATATTTTAGCAAAGCCCCAGTTAGGTTTCGAGTCAAATGGGGGCAAGGAGAGGCCAGGGCCAGGCCGAGTTAGCACGGCTAGCTTAGCCTGCTGGCTAACAGCCGTGCTAACCCGTTGCGTTTGCAGATGAAGAGAGAGACGCTTTTCAGGCTCTGTAACGCTCCTGTCTGCGGCAAAGCAGGCCGAAAACCGACCCTTCTTACCCGGACACCCCGGCGAGTGCATCCCTCCGCTGAAAGAGTGACAGAAAGGAACGACGAGGCGCTTCAGATGAGGAGAAAAATAAGAATAAGAAGCCTACCCATTAGTTCTCTGCTGCTGCTGCTGCTCCTACACTGGAATACTGGAGATGATGGAGAGCCGCGCTGCGCATGCGCCGGCACGGGCAGCCAGCAGATGGGAGAGAGGTGATGCACGTTTTACTCCGGAGCGCTGCATGGCATGCATGAGATGTGAGGGGCTGGAGCTACAAAGTTAGGGCTAAAACAGGTGGAGGAGAGGCTGGGATGAGTCACAGACATGAAGCCCGTAAAAAACACAATCCACAGTGTTTCATTCCACTCAGAAAGACCAAAATATAGACATAACTCAAATTTAACAGAGGAAACAATAGCAACATTTGCAAGACTAAAGCAAAAAAGCACAGATATGTAAGAATAATGAGACGTTACATAAATCAACACTTTCAAAAGAGAGAAATGAAAATTTTAGAACATCAATTTAGAGCCACAAAGGCAAAATTATTATTATATTTTTCGAGACAAATAATTTAAAATAGTAACTGAACCTTTCATAAAAATCGATATTTGACAACACAATTCAAAAATACAGAAACATTTAATTCAATGCAATATTTTGTAAACATTCCTAAACATAAAAGAAAAGCTGAAATCAGAATCAAAATTTAGACAAACTAAAAAGCACAATCAGAAATACAAGTGAGAAAACATTTCAATAACCAGATGCATTCTAAAGGATCTCTAATCTGACAAAACACCAACAAATACAAACAAACAAAAAAATCAACAGCACATTTATTTAAACAGAATAAAAGAGAATTTTCCCCAAAATATTACAGTCTGGAAAAAATAACAAAATTACCCAAAGCTTCCCAAAGAACAAAAATCCCCCAGAATGAGTAATTAATGATTCGATTTATTTCACAAAAGGCTTTTATTATCCTGAGTTTTAGTGTTGCTCATTATCTGCAGCTAAATTGCAAACAAGAGTCCAGAATAAATGTACAAATCTAAAAAACTGACACTGAACCCAAAACAGACAGTCAAACAGGATCAATAAAACCCATGAAAGCTTGAAAATGAGGCCTTGGGCTGTGAAGAGGCTGCAGCTCTGAAGGTCAAACCTGAGGAAACCATAAACGAGTTCGGCCGCGGTTTTAAAAAAGCTTTTCATGTGTTTATATAAGGGCAGACAGGAAGCTAAGTATGTCAGCAGAAGGTCGTATTTTACCATAATGTGACAGAATAAACAGGCGCTCAGTGAAGCAGGCGATTTCTGAGATATCTGCTAGTTTATTCTGCTTATTTCATCCATCAACTTAAAGCCACAGTATAACCAGAGATTTATCTTCACTGAGGAGGAGTGAAAATCTGAACCAGTTTTATCAAAGTCAAAGGAATGTCAGATTCATACATTTTAATAAAAACAATAACTTATAAATATAATGTGAATTTCTTCTAAGATAGTCAACAAAAAGGAAAACACATAATTTCCATGTTGTGCATGGATTCAATAGACACATTTAATGGTTAAGAGTGAAAAGATAATTGTATTATAACACAATTATCATTATATTTTAATAACAATGGTAATATCATATTCTTCTTTTACATTCCCCAAATTTCATAGTATTAGAAAAATACAAGAAAAATAAACAATTTTTTCAATGCTTAACATTACTTTTATTTTTAATTTAGCTGTAAATCATCTTCATAAAACATGTATTTTTTAATGTTTCATCCTTTATTTCTAAGTGCTGTACAGAATACATAAAAATTTTAAAATGACCAATTTTATTACAAAGACACAAAACATTGAATATTAAATAAAAAATACAAACCCTGTAAAAAAAAATAAAACAGTCTAAGGAAATAAATATAGGAATAAATTCAGTAATGTAATTTGGACAAAACAAACATGACGCCAGAAAATAACAATAAATGTTTTGAATGAACAATGATACACAAATAATGACAGTAACTGTTTAAGGAATTTTAAAGTTGTGAAATATAAATATAATACATTCAAATGTTGTTTTTTATGAAAAAGACGGACTAAAATATAAACAAATACGCCTGCGTTATAATTTTATTTGCCCCTAGAGGGCGACATTTACACATCTCTGTTTCTAAACTTCAACTTCCGCTCTGATATTATTGTTGTATTATTACCATTTTTAATTCACAAGAATAATTTTATTTAGCTGTGAGTTTATGTTAAGCCTGTTTGTTGTACCTCTTTTTTATTATTTTTCTTTTGTATTTTATTTCGTTTCGCTACTTTGTACCGCTTTCCGGTCGGCTGCCTGCTTCAGCCAATCAGAAGTGAGCTACAGCCATAAGCAGGAAGTGGTCATCAGTGACACACTCCCGCGAAGATAGAGAAGCGTTTTCACCATAACATCTTCAGGTCAGAGACTTCTCCTGTCCGGCTACTGTCTGTGCCGATTCTTAGATTAATTAACTCTTTATTAAATATATAATTAAAGGTTCGTTATCTCTGAATTTCGCAGCTGCGGGCTGATTTATTAGCGAGGGAGAATGGAATGAACGGTACGCCAAACTCTTGGTTTTAATTCAGCAGTTTTAGAAATTTTATAGTTTCTGATGGTTTATAAGTGATCTCAATTAATTGTTGTAAAATATTCTTTAAAAGTGATGCCCTCTTTACAATTCGGCTTACAAACCACCCTGCTAGGCCATCTGTAGAGTAAACTAAAGACGTAATTGATAATAAAACAAGTAATTACTTTTAAAGGATTTATTCAATGCCGATTTTTTTGCTTTCAATGATTTAGCAACATGAATACATATTTATTGATTTAAAGTGTAGAATGCGCACAGAACCGATTTGTTAAAATATTAAACCGTATGTTTTGCAGGTTTTTTCACATCATGAGTAAAAGAAAATCAAAAGATGCTCATCTACCTATTGGAGAATGCATCAGTCAGGTTTGAAATGAAGAACTTTTTCCCTTACTTTGTTCATGTTGATTACATCATACATCTGTAGTTAACTACGTTTTATTTTCAGGTTCATCAGATTTTAAGGAAGAGATTTTGCCATCAGCAGCTTCCTGATAAACCAGAGGGAGTGGAGGCTCAGCACAAGTAGGTGAATTTATCCCTGGTTTTGGAATAATTTCACCCAGGTTAGCTCATAAAATTTACAATATAAAAATGAAATAATGTTGAATGTTTACCTGCAGACACCTGGCGGAGCTGCTGAAGCGATCGGCGGTCCATGGAGAGAGCAACTCGGTGCTAATTGTCGGCCCTAGAGGATCAGGGAAAACTATGGTGAGCCTCCATCGGGTTAGCGTTGGAAAATCGCCGTATCCTGAGGCGTGACGTCTGTTTCTGTGTCTGCAGCTGCTCAGGAGCGTCCTGAGGGAACTGTCACAGGAAACAGAGGTGCAGAAAAACCTCCTGCAGGTTCACCTCAACGGTAAGCTCCACCGGCTTCACAAGACGATCTCGAACAGAGCGGTTTTCATGCATTCTTCCATCTGTTTTTTCAGGCCTCCTGCAGACGGACGACAGAATAGCTCTGAAAGAAATAACAAGGCAGCTCCAGCTGGAAAACGTTGTTGGCGACAGAGTGTTTGTGAGTAACAACGACTTTGCAAGAAGTTTTTGCAGAGAAAACTTCTTGCACAGTTTTCTGTGCAAGAAAACCTCTTCAAAACCAGATTTCTGTGTGACTTCAGGGAAGTTTTGCGGAGAACTTGACTTTCCTGCTGGATGCGTTGAAGAAAGGCGATCGCAGCAGCAGCCGTCCGGTGCTGTTCGTCCTGGACGAGTTCGATCTGTTCGCCCACCACAAGAACCAGACTCTGCTGTACAACCTGTTTGATGTTTCCCAGTCTGCCCAGGCGCCCGTCGCTGTAGTCGGCCTCACCTGCAGGCTGGTGGGTCATGCATACATGCATTACTTAGGTCAAAGGTCAAACCTTCTCTAGCGCTTTTGACATAATTTCTAAGCCCCTGTAGACACAAAAACAGACATGGCACATTTTTCTAAATGATTAATATTTATAAGTAATTGTAATTCTGTGGCAGTAAAAACAAAATTTTTATATTTTAATAAAAAGCCGTTTTCTTGCACTCATTTTATTCACTTATTTTGAAATGTCAGGAATCTGTCAAATGTGACTAAGCCTGTCACAATATCAAATGTTTCTATACAATAAATTGTCCCAGAAATGATTGCAATGCACAATATTATTGTCATTTTCAGATCATTTTCATGATGACATAATAATGCAAGTGCCTTCTCAGACAAACTTTAACTTTGTACAGAATATGTTACGCTGCAGATGGAAGACATTTTAAATATTCAAAATAAAACAATAAATCAAACGGAAATATAAAACCTCACACAACCAAAAATAAAATGGATTATAATGACTCTCTGGGTTCTTTGTTCCAGGATGTGTTGGAGCTGTTGGAGAAGCGGGTGAAGTCTCGGTTTTCCCACCGTCAGATCCACCTGCTGAGCAAGCTGACGTTCCCTCAGTACCTGGAGCGGGTCCGAGATCAGCTCAGCCTGCCAGGCGACTTCCCGGATGGAAAGTTCGCTCAGGAGTGGAACGCCGCCGTGACGGTGAGTCAGTAAGTCCTGAAACGGAAACAGGATTTCTTGATCTTGACTCGGTCTCCTGCAGACGCTCTGTGAGGACAGATCGGCTGAAGAGGTTCTGCAGAGACATTTCAACTCCAGTACGGACTTCCGCTCCCTGCACACGCTGCTGGTGAGATAAATAAAGCAGCACATTACTGTGAAAATCTTTCAAGTGTTTGTATTTGTTATCTTCATTGGTAGCATTTTCTGAATTATTCAATGTCCTGCTGTACCAAAAGAAGGAAACTTTTTCCTTTCAGATGTTGTGTTTGAGTCGAGTCTCGGTGGCCAGGCCGTCCATCACGCCGGCGGATCTCCTGGACGCCAGTCGCTTGTGTCTCGCTGATGCCAACGCAAACATACTCCACGGTAAAACAGTTCACCTGAGTCCTGTCCGGAGCTTCACACCTGATTTAAACCTGAGACTTTCTTCTTCCTGGCAGGTTTGTCGATCTTGGAGCTGTGTCTGATTATCGCCATGAAGCACCTCAACGACGTCTATGAAGGAGAGCCGTTCAATCTGCAGATGGTTCACAACGGTAGGCCTGGAGATGTGAATGCAAAAATAAAGAAAGTCACTATAAGTTCTGTTTTCTGTAGAATAATTCAGCTTCAAGTTTCACACCAATATGAGCATAAACAGGGGAAAACGCTGCAACTATATAAATATTCAGTGCTGTAAAAATGTAGGAACTTATCTGGTGACACAAAGTAGGAAAAATATGAGGTAAAATATCTGAAAAAGCAACACATCACACCCTGGATCATTAACAGATGAGAAACAAACTCATTGACAAATCAGTCTGGGTTGCAAAGTCGTCTCTGATGCTTTAGGACTCAAGAAAACCTCAGAGAAAACTATTATGGAAACATGGGAGGCCTTTATTTATATGCTTTTCCACGTACACTTAATGAAAACAGGACATTTTAAAATTAGAATATATAATAAAACACATTTTGAAGTGACCTCAAGAAAAGCAGTTAATAACTTGCGCTCTTTGCATTTAGAGTTTAAGAAGTTCCTGCAGAGGAAGTCCAACTCCATGTATAACTTTGAGCAGCCGGTCATCATGAAAGTAAGTTTCATTCTGATTTAGCAACCAAGCTTCCCAGGTAGATCTCGTTGTCATAGTTACGTCTTTCCCCCCCACCGCAGGCCTTCGAGCATCTGCAGCAGCTGGAGCTGATCCGACCTGCCGACGGCGCCTCGGCTAAAACCCAGAGGGAGTTTCAGCTGATGAGGCTGATGCTGGACCACGGTCAGATCATGGAGGCGCTGCAGAAGTATCCTCAGTGTCCCACGGATGTCAAGCAGTGGGCCATGTCGGCGTTCGCTTAGGCTCTAGACGTTTGTTAAAATAAACCCAACATTCAGTTTCAAAGAAAATAAATGCTACTTTCATCATATCTGTTGTTTTTTTTAACTGAATCTTGGATCTGAATTTGGCTTTGAAGGGCCTCTCTGCTACCACCTAGTGGCGTTTATGTGCAAATATTTACTGCAATAGTTTAAATCTGCAAACATTGGCCTCCAAATAAATCCACCTGTGTGACCAACTTAATTACAAATGGATCCAATATTTTCCCATGTGATTCTGTTGTCAAATATCAATTATTGCATGAAAAAAACCCACTTAAATATATAAAACTTTAGCTGATTTATACCAAGGAAAACAACGGTGAGAAAGTTCTGTGGAGGGAAGATCTCTGGTCTGGTGAGTTTTCTACATTTCTAACCTGGTGGGTAAAGTTAACAAACATGGTGGCGGCAGAATCATGCTGTGATTAATGGAAGTATTTTGAAATGTTTCAGTGTCAGATTATGCAGCAGCAATTAAAAAAAAGGTTTTATTTGAAGGATTTTCCACACAAGAAAGAGAATTACTCCTCTTCAAAAAAATAATTGTGTTTTCTGAATTGTGTTGTAATTTTAGGTTTAAAAATAGTCAAAACATGCAGGGAAAATCAACTAATTACCACAGAAACAGTAAATTTGTGTGATAATTCCTCCTGAAACGTGACTTGAGTTTTCAAACAAATCAATCTGAGACACAATAAAGACGAGAGTGAGCGTTCACAATCTAAAAACACATTTATTTACATCACGTGGATCACTTCAGCTGATAAAAACCATGTTAACGTCGGCGGAGAGCCACAGCGCTGACCGGAGATCAGTCGTCTTCTCTCTGATGTCTCCAGGGTTTCTACGCTGCTCTAATACTTTTCTCTCCTTCTTAACAATCCAGATAGCTTTCTATCTTCACATTATTTTTGCAACATGAAATTTACAGTCACAGTTAAAAAAAACAACAAAAAAACTAAACAAAAATCAATTTGCTCATTGGTTTGAGCTTCAGAAACCCTCCGCCGCCATCGTTGGAGACAGTACCAGCAGATCTCAGATCAGCGCTGCCACTTCAGAGTCTGGAGAAATGTGGGGTGAAAAACAGCCGTAGTGTTTGTGTTTCTCTAGTCACCGAGGTTCAATGTTTCCTCTAAAATCCTTTCCAACAGTTCGGGGGAAACAGGAGATCAATGCGGAATGAAGCCGGGCTCCTACACAGCTTGCGTCTCAAAATTAGGTGTTATTTTACCAAATAAGCATAAAAGTTAAGGTGGTAAGATGGTGATAAACAAGATATTTAGCTTGTTTTGTTGATCTTAATTTCATTTTCTCACTTCAAAATAAGTAGTTTCATACTCAACTCAAACATCGACTATGTTTTAATCATAGTAAATATTTTCAACTTTAAAATGTAAAATTGTTTTGCATTGTTGCGCCATCTTAATATCTCAAGATAAAACCTCAAGCTGTTTAATTCAAGATTCAATTTTTTCATATCAAAATAAGAATCTATTTTATTTTATTTATTGTTTTGTTGCAACAATATTTTGTTATTGGTTTCACTTTCTTGAGATGACAGGAGCTTATATTAGCTCTTACTAAGACTTATGTTATTGAATTATTCTGAGATATTCAGACTGTCATCTTTATTATTTCTGATTATTATCTTGAGATGTGTATTATCTCAAAACAATCAGAAATCAAACCCTTTTTTTCTTGTAACAGTTTGATTATTTCATTATGGACACAGTTTGGTCTTGTGCTTATTTTTATTCCATTTTTTTAAACTTATGCAATAATATGTTTAATTTTCTTATGTCCAGACAATAAGACGTGAAGATTGGTGCTTCATTATCTCATTGTGTCGAGAAGATAATGAGTTACAGTGATCTCTGGTTTTTCGTGGGGGTTACGTTCCAAAACGAACCAGCGAAAGGTGAAATCCGCAAAGTAGAAACCTTTATTTATTTTTTGTCCACGAACTTTTCCACAAAATTTGGCGAGCTGTTCTACGTACGTGTTCATGTTAAACCGCAACGTTATTGACACACAGGTAGAGTAGAAGCGGAGAGACTGTTTAGCCAATCAGAATGCAGAACACAATGAATGATGCAAATCCGTGAAGCATCGAGACGTGAAAGGTGAACCGCGATATAGCGAGGGTTCACTGTAATTTGCTAATTTCAGCCCCAGCATCATGAGAGAAATACCAGAAAATAGGAGAAAAATGCTTTTTCCTCACCAAATAGTGTTTTACTGTGTAGGAACCCTGGAAATACTCGTGGTAGATGATTGTAATTTCACATTAGGAAGTATTGCAATGGCTCTTTGAGAACAAAAGTTAGGGTAACTAAACAGCCTCCCTGAGGAACGCCTCAGGCTTAATGTTGATTATTTCCTTATAATTCAAGTGCTTCACAAACATGAGCTATTTTTAAAGATTTTTTTCTTTTTTTTTACCATAGTAACGGGCAACTTTCACACACAAAGTGAATGTAGAGGAAACACTGAAGTTCAACACGCACTTAGAAAGATTCAGCTCAGAGTATATAGTCAAGAACAGGTAATTATGTCTGTACAGATCCTAGACTGCCTAAAATAGTGGGGCTTGGGGGGCGGGGCAACAAGACACAAATGTTTCACGGGAAGTTTATACGCAGAGCAATGTGAGGTGCTGGGCTGGAGAAGGTCACTGTGGAAAACTGTAAAAGCCTGCATGCTCAGAAACCCATTCATACACCTTGATGTGGCAGATTGAACCAAACCTGAGGGGAGACAACGGTTGTTTGGCAAAATGGCAAACAAGTTTTCCTTTTGGTGACCAGAAACTGGATTATTTCTTTAATAAACGGAATTGTTTGGTGCATAAATGAATACCCAAACGTGTTGCTTTTACCATTTTCTACAGAACAGGGCACAATCACACGACACCAGCCGAATGCGAGGCCCTCTACAGTTACACAGGGCCGGGCTCAATCCATCAAAGTACACACTTTATATATATATTTATATTTATATATATATATTTATATAGAATCCAGGAGTCTGTAGAACATTCATTTTCGGTCGTTTGTCCATAGACTGAATAGAAAGAAGCATGTTACAGTTTATATCCACTGTCTTTTTGAATTAATGAAAATATTTCCTGAATTAGAACCCACCCACAACCCCGTAGTAACCACGACGACAAACAACCGCAGAACGTGCCAACTCCGTTTGACTTTATCTGGAGTCGCACCTGAGCTCTGATTCCCGAAACCTCAGGCCAGAAAAAAAAATAAAATCCAAAAATAAATACGACATATCAATATGCAAGGTCACGGATTAAAAAAAAAAAAAAAAAACAACTAAAATGCTACAAGGTATTTGTGTGTGTGTGTATTGAAAGCCACTCCTGCAGCAGATCCTACAGAGGTGTAGGGAAAAGTTTGCGGCACTGGTTGCATATAAACTCACTAGAACTTAGAAAAGCATAGTACTGAATCCCTGAATGGTGTTTATCGGCTGGGGTCGGTTTCCTGATCGCAGTTGAAGCTGATTCTTTATTACAGCGGTTAAATATCCAAATGGGCTCAAACACTGCTTGAGTATTTGCATTTGAGGACACACAATACTGGGATTTTCTGAGTTAAATGGGTGAAAATGAGGAAACTTCTCTCCAACTTTTAATCGTCGTTTTGATTTCTTCCTGATTTTGGTTCGTTTGCCACTCGTCTACCCCAAATTAATCCCTGCGAGTGAGGTAGTGCTTATTGAAGGGCTGCTGGAGGTTTCTTTTTCTCGTCCCTGACCTTTGAGGAGAGCTGCGATTGAAACGGCAGCAGCAGCAGCAGAAAGGAAGCAACAGACGCTGTTCTCGTGCTACAGAGTGGAAATAAGATGATGGCTTTGACTTCCTTCAGGTTTGCTGTGTTGTTGTTGCAAGAAAACCGTGCGCAGGTTTATCTCAAGCTCTAATTTCTGGATTTTAACTGAATTTAAAGTGGAAGTTTGCATAAACTCATAAGGATAATTGTCATTAATTTTGGGCTTTTGAGTTTAAGAATCTTAGTGAGGATGTAAATACATCTATATTCAAGGAAAAGTTGTTCAGATGTGGCTCCAAAACCCAAACTTTGGATTTCAGATAAAAAGAAACAGACTAAAATGTTCAGTAAGTGTTAAGCACGATGGAGTGCTATCATGCTGAGGGTCAAACACAAAGAGATAAGAATC
>CAEFZX010027907.1:0-41465 GCA_903066825.1 Alfaro cultratus | reverse complement strand
TTTTTCCTCCCCAGAAAGTCAAAGCAGCTGAACCAAAAGAAAAGCTCAAGAGAGTTTTAAAATAAAATAATTTTTTTGAACCCTAATTTTTGCCTACATGTCCTCAAATATGTTGTGCCCTTTTTGGACATAACAGATATAATTAAAGACTTAATTTTTATCTTATCTTTTCCATATGAAAGTCAAGGGTTAAAAAAGCTACACTACAGCAGGAGTAAACATAGAGTTATCTATGTACATCTAATGATTTTTGTATGATTAAATTAACCTTGGGGGACTACACAGTGGCGCACTTGGTAGCACTGTTGCATATTCTCCCTGTGCATGTGTGAGTTCTCTCCGGGTACTACTCTTGTCTTTCCATCATGTCGAACCAGTCTGCCAATTTCCAACCAAACTCTGATACCAATATGGTGTTCTTGACCATCGACCGCTGCTGCTCACTGGATATTTTCTCTTTTCGTTCCACTTTCTGTTAGCCTGAGAGATGGCTGTCTGTGAAATTGCCAGCAGATCAACATTTTCTGAAATGCAGCCTGTCTGACGACATTGACTATTTTTCGAACTTAAATTTTCTTCCACAGAAACATTTTGGTCGCATTGTCCCTTTGAAACTACTGAAACCTAACAATGTTACATCTGCTCTTTTTTTTCATCTAATTGAGCAACTTCTGAGTAGCAAGGACTGAATTGGCATCCAACCTAACCAGCAGCAACTAAGGATTGGAAGATCAGCATTTCAATGTTATCTCAATATTTGTAATGCTGGATATATTTTACACCTTTTAAATACAGAAAGCCATGAGGCTTGGTCTCTCTTAAGATAACAAAGCCTGGTTTACAGCATCTGTAAACCTTCATCAATAACATGAAATCCTTTTGTACTAGTCTGTACAAGAAATGTCAAATATGTGTTTATTGTATAAAATTTCATGAACAGAAAATTTGTTAGGCAGCCAACAAAAACTCTATGCATTGCTTGAGAGTGTCCTACCATCCACTGATAAGAAAGGGTCATCAATCTTCTCATTGATCGCTTATGTTGACAGCAAAACACCAGTTCAACATTTTCTGCTTCATTTGTTTTAACAGACAGAGACTGAAGTTTAAAATCAGAACAAGTGGTATCAATCAACTTCAGATTCTTGTGCCAAGTCCAAGTAGTAACCATGTCAAAGTGTGGATGAAAGCTTGATCCACTACTAATGTGGTTTACTACGCAACGCTGATTTCCTCTTTATTTTCCCACATTTTCTTCCATTATTCCCAAACCTGTACTCATGATATCTTGACATTCCTCCATGTCTGCTCTTCAGTTGAGATCTGTCCACAGGAAACTGAATCAGCAGCAGGTACCGCACATGTTGCACATTCACACACATTGCAGTGGAGTTGGGGACTTCATAAACAGACACCAGCTGGTTTGTCCTGCAGACACAGGCTAAACACACACTCACACACACACACACACGCACATTGCAGAGTTGTTACACAATGCAGCACAGCACCAGTGGGAAAAACTGGTGTTTATAGCAATCCCTGCCCAGTTCTTAAGTTCTCATGTTCACTCAGCTCTCGTTAGCAGTGCTTCTCACTCACATCCATCTCTCGGCTCAGGTTCTTTAATCCTGTAGAGGCCTTGTCTGTTCCGGTCACTTCCATCCGGCTTTCCTTTATTTTCCTTTCCAAATCTCTCTTTGCTCTCTCCAGCTGCGTATCAATTCATGTCTCTCTTTTTTTCCCTTCCCCTTACTGTCTCTCTAACCTACTATGAACTAGTTACAACTGCTCTTTTTTCATCTTATTGAGCAACTTCTGAAGCAGCTGCATGGAAGGGCAGAAATAAATGCACAAATTCAATGTGAACGAGAAATGCATAGCAGTTTTTATCATTTAAAAGTGGCCCACTTATTAATTTTGTCAATTGTCTCAAAAATATAAAATTAAACACTTAAAAATAATAGGCATTGATAATAATAACAATATTAATAAGAAGATTTTACTTATAACGCACTTTGCATGTAAATCTCAAAGTGCTATAGAATGACAGTAAAATCATTTACCAATGCAAAAACAATAAAAACTCATTTAAAGTATAAAAAGTACCATTGGTAACTTAACAAGCTAAAAACTCTGTTGGATGCAGAAAGAGCCAGATTCGACGAGGTACGCCAAAGAGCAAATGACTTGGAAAAAGAACTGCATGACGCAAAACTCAAGCTAGAAAAATGCGAGATTAATGAAAACGACTTTGGTGTATGCAGTGAGGCAAAAAAAAGTATTTAAGTAAATAATAAAGAAGTTATCACAAACCAAGATCACAAATGAAACTCCCATAGATCATGATATCTCTCCCTTCGTTGCCTACATTTGGTGTTTTTCGTGACTGTAATGCTACAGCAATCGACCAGTATTGGGGACATTGAGATGTAAAGAAATAAAGCAACTAGCCTGGAAAAACAAAGGTCAGCTGTAATCGTTATCAACTTGCCAATCTTTAGTAATAATATCACAGTTAAATCTTTTCCTTATGTTGTACAGTCCTAATTTGAAAACAGTTTTTTTAGATCTTGTAATCTTTCTTTGTCTGGTTGCCACATTTTTTACCTTTGAATTACAAGCTTTTCTTTTACATCATCATCTTTGTTTCAGAACTGCTACATCTGGCTTTTAGCAAACCATTTTGCTTTGACGCAAAACTCAAAGACAAATGGATTGATTCATGAGAAAGTTTAGTTGTAAAGTTGAAATCATTCCCCTATATACTCACGCATACAAGAAAGTTTCTTTGTATCAAATCAAAAGCGAGTATACCACACTCTCATGCACGCTCTTGCATGCCCAAGCATACTTCATGGCATTGTGAGCCAACACTGGACCAGCGATCCTTGGCTGTGAAAGGGTTAACAGCGGTCACGATCTATCCATCACTGCAGGCCAGCGCTCAATTATTCAACAAGCTGAGATCCAGTTTCATCACCTGCCAATACTACTGCCAGCAGCCGCTGGAAGAGGAATATACACAGTGTGTATTTGTAGCTACACACAAATTGAGCATTTAGGGCAATGTGTTCTTATTCTGCTTTATTTCACGTTTTAACCTCAAACTGGCTCCACTGAGCTGCAAAGATGCACATGTACCATGTGCAGAAGCGTCACCAACCCTCTGTTGGTGACGCTTCTGCTTGCAGTAGACATTCAATTTAGATCTGTTAATTTACTAAGCAAGCACTAATTAATAAGTGTGCTTGCTTGAAAAGAACAAAATGACAGATTTTGTTCTTTTCAAAGGATCTAGATTCCAATTTAATGCTAATATCATTTGAATCAGCTCAGTTCATCCGGTCCAGTGAGAAAGTGAGATTTAGATCTAATCAGTTACCTTCAGTTTCTTGATATAATGCAAACTGGTAGATTATACAACTGCATGAATGTGTGGTACAAAATGATAGCAGGATGGGACGAAATGGCAATATGTTGGTATGAAATGAGGTTGCGAACTGGTGAAAGGACGTTGTCAACAAATTAGCATAAAAGAAAAACATACCGTCTACAATTTTAAGATATTCAAGATAAATGAAACACGGCATTGTATGTCTGTGGTGGTCTCCCCCACATGTTCTCCCTCAGATTTATGGAAACAAAGGCTGATTGTGGCAGGACACAGAGGAGTTCATGGAATAGCACTACTTCCATTGACCGCACATCCTCTCACTGAGACACACCCGGGACACTGGGGTCAGCACACGTAGGTGTGTATTGTTGGAAATAAAACATTAGCTTTGTAGTGGGCGTGAAATATTTCGTATACTGTAGTTTTCTTAACAGCAAAGCCGCTGGATTCACGAACAGATGTTCCATATGAGCTTGTTTGGATCTGTAATGCAGCTTTTCTTTTTTTTTTTTTTTGTTTCCAGCAGCTCCTGCTGTCTCTCCTCCCATGTGGGACTTTGTTTTGAAATGTGTCCGCTGGTGATAACTGAAAGCTCTCCCCACGTGACATGAGGGCTTGCTGACTTTACATGTCATTTTTCTTCCTGTAGTCACAATATTTCTCTCCCAGAATCTGTTTTCAACCAAGTTTTCAACAGGCAGAGCTCACACAAACACAGCAGCCTCGTTCCATAACACTTCTTCTTGATTAGAAAAGCTTCTCCTGTGACTTGAGTCTCTTTGGTCGATGCTTTAAGTCGTCAAAATCATTATCACTGTCTGTCTCACAGCTTCGGGTTTATCTATTTTTTCTTGACAAACACAGTTTTGTGCAATCACAACACAAAGTATTTGCCTCCTTGCAGCTTTCTTCGTGTTTTTAAATGTTTCAGACCATCAAGTCAAATTTTAACATCAGACAAAGACAACCTAGGTAAAAGTAAAATCAGCTTTCAAATGATGTTTCCAAACCAACCTGGCCCAGTTTAAACTGTAATTTAAACTGGGTACCACAGGACGACAACAATGAATATCAAACATTTATGTTAAGTAATGAGTCTCTTGTATCACTGGACAGGAATTGTAGCCCAATTTTATTTACAGAACTGTTTTAATTAAGCTGCAGAAATGATATCTTTAAGGTCATAAAAATAAGCATCACAATTGGATTCAAGCTCGGACTTTCACTAGGCCACTCAAAATGTTATTTTTGTTACATTTGAATCAACCAGATTTGGACTTGCTGGGTGATGTTTTAGATCATTGTCCTGTGGTGTGACCCACATGTTAAGGTCTCAGACTGCTGGATAAACTCTTGATGCCATCAATAGTGGCAAGTTATCCAGGTCTGAAAGTAGCGAAGTAGCCCATACCGTCCTGATACTGCCACTCTGACTATTACTGTGATGTTATTTTTTTGAACATACAGCTTCCAAAGAGTTCAAGTTTTGTCTCGTCATTTTACAAAATATTTTTCTGAAAGTGTTTGTCCTGTATTGTTCAATCATGAACAGAAAACGTACCTAAAGCAAGTGAGACATGCAAGACTTTAAATGTTGTTCTGGGTTCCTCTGCGACGTCCTTGTTGGTATGGTGATCTTTTGGCCTACTTCGTGTAGTCTGATGGGTTCTGTTTAAGTGATCTTTCCATTCTCCAGGTTAGGATGTATTCAGGCCCGGCTGTGGCTAGTGAAACTGCACCAAACGTTTGATTAATGCTCTAAATCACTGAAGTGTGACCACAAGCAAAGTCAGAAATCTGCAATGGGGCAAATACTTCTGCACAGCACTGCATGTCAGGGGCAATCAGGTCTCCACCTGAGCTGATTTTGTGGCGCTCAAGCCGACAATAGAAGAAAAACAACAAAAGTGAAGTGTAACCTCACACTGTGACAAGCTCAGAGTCTGTGAGATGGCACAGGCCCCACAGGGGTGATTAGTGGGGTTCAGCTCAGCATTGAAAGGCAGTCAGAGGTTAAACTGGCAGACACTCACGTCTCCCCGCATAATGACTCCCAGCTGTGTTGCTCTCAGTGTTTACATTAGAGCTCCACTTTTCCTCACCAGCGTGTCTTACTGGAAACCTCGGTCATCTTCACTTCTCTTCGTAAACCATCTCTCTCTCTTTCTCTTCTCTCTTTCTCTCCCTCTCTCTCTCTCTGCTTATCTGTTTATCTGTCTGCTGTCTTTCTTTGGCCTCTGCGTGATCTTTTCATTTCTTCAACTCCCATTCTCAACCCTCTCGCTGCATCTAATTTTCCAACCCTCCCACACACTCGACTCTCTCCACTTTCTTGCTTATTGGCTTCCCGCTCTCACTCGTTTTCTGTTTTTTTTTTTTTTCCTCCATCAACCAGATCCCAGAATACTAATACATTTGATTTTGGGGAAGAAAAAAAAATAAATTTTTTTCACCCTTACAGCCTAACTTGAGCACTTCTTCTGCAGCCAGGAAACAGAGGATGTGCAGGGACTCATGGGAGAATAAATTGATTTGGATTTTTCTGTTGTCTTCCTCCATTTCAGGGCAATCTTCCCAGATCCCTGCTTCCCAAAAGTATTTGATGCCTGAAACAAATTAGAATGTTTCTGAATGTCTTTTCTGTAATGAAGAACTATAGTGGTGGTATCTCAATTTTTTTTGGAAGTGCAATGAGTTTATGCCAATGTAAAGTCATTGGTGATTGATTGAACACTATCTTCACCCACTGTCTCTCTTGTTAGCATATTCCTCTACCTTCGTCTGTTTTTTTTTCTCTCAGTCTGCCTACATACATATTTTTAGCCTTCACAAGCTGTACTCCAGAGCAAGCTTCACATATGCTCCAAAAAAAATGTAAAAAATTGTAACGTCATAAAATGTAAAATCTGCACACTTCATCTGTGCTGTCCTGTTTGTGTGAAGTGTTACAGGAACCTGTGTGTTGCACCTCTGTGTTGATATGAGCTGAGGTTACAGAGACGGCCCTCAAACTGTGGCCCTCCCGCCACATTTCATCCCCGGCTGTGTAGGTGGTAAATCAGCATGATCATGGCGAAAAGCTTCAGGCACAATTAATCTGACTCTGTAAATGTCGTCACCCAAGCTGCCAGAGCTGGTAGCAATATGCTGCAAATGGAAAGTTCCACACTTTATGAAAAAGACTTTCATAAAACCCAGCAACTAAATGGACATCTTGCATGAAATAGTCTCTACATAGTTACAAAAGCAAATAAAAAAAAAGAATTATTTCATGTTAAAATGAAACAAAGTCCAGATTAATTCATTTTTGCTTATTTTGTTAACTAAAAATCACCACAGGTATTGCTTACTTGGATTTGCACCCCTTTTTTTTTTTTTTTACATAAATTGCACTAATTAAACATTAAAGGCATTAATCCATTGTCAAAAAATGACTTTCTTTAAAGTAAATCCTTAGAAGAACTTGGTAAATGAGTATTAAAAATACTGTAAACATATACATGACAAGTTTTTATACTCCAGGGTCGGAGTCGGCATATATCATATTTTTTATTATTTGTTGTGAGACATTTCTTATCATAATAAAAAAAAAATACATATATTTATTATTGTTACAATAAATTCCAACTGTCTGTATTGTCAAATTGATAGTTTTACTATTTTCTCCACTTAATTTCCAATAAAAACATCCACAAACATTAATACATTTGGAAATATGTATGCAGTTTAGTGATACAAATCGCACTCTGTGTTTGGGTGGCTGTGATTGTTGTGTAATGCAGCCATAGTTACCTACAAAATAATTAATTAATGGTTCTTATATCAATTTTAATCATTATCATAATAGTACCACAAAATATTGTGATAAAACTTTTAAGTGTGTATCTCTCACCTCTGCTCCAGAGGAACAACAACATTTTGCAAACAGAATTATTTTCTAGCAATGTTTCCCTTAAACTTCATTTAATGTCTAGGTAAGGAAAAAGTACATTTGTTTGCAAATACCTCTGTTGTTTTCTCCTAACCACTTTCTCTCTGATACAGAGCAGGTTTACCACAGAGAGGCTGATTCCGTAGCTTTTTAACTGTGGCTCCGCTGTGGTTTTGCTCCGAATCAACATGGTTGTATTAGTTGAGTGATCTATTAAAGTTACAGATGTAAAAGCATCCCTCAGAGAGGCAGGAGTGGTAAAAACATTATGATGCATTTCGGTCTAACTACACAGCTAAATACACATAGAAAGTGATTATTGTGCATACAGCCACCACGGATTCAGCCATTAATGTTTTATAGCTTTTATTTTTTTAAAAAAGAAATGTGTTGATTGGCATGGGAAACTAATTTAATCTCAAACATTTCTTCCAGGAGGCCTCAACAGAAGTGGAGATTCAGTCTCAGCCTCAGGACCAGTCCCCCCACCAGGTCGACCCGTCTGAGCTCACTCCACGTCTGTGTCACCTGACTCGGTCAGCGGGGGGCTACGGCTTCAACCTGCACAGTGACCGGTCTCGGCCCGGTCAGTACATCCGCTCCCTGGACCCGGGATCGCCGGCCGAGCGTGCCGGACTGCGACCACAAGACAGACTAGTTGAGGTAGGAGGGAGAAGCTGCTGTATCAGTATGAGTGAATTATAAGACGTAGCTGATGGTGTCAGTGGCACATAACGCTTTCCAGCTACTATTTACTCATGTTTGTTCACACATGAAGGAACGAAAACAACATTGAAAACTTTGACAGAGAAATTATAGTGCCATATCCCTCTGTCAAACACCATAGGTGTTAACAAGAAGTATTACAAAGCAATTCATGACGGTGAAGTTAAAAGAAAACAATACATAGTTCTCAAATAAAAAAAAAAAATTGTGTATTGTGTATTTAGCTCCACTGACTCGACCACCTTTCACTACCACTGTTAGTCTTCTGGGTTGTGTCTCCATCGTCTTTCCAGCCAAAGATGGAAAATGTTGCCCTGTCTTCGTTACAAAACAATCGAATCTTAGTCAGATTCTGCAAAATGTACATTTTAAAGTCGCTACAGATTCTGAAATGGATTTGGGCAGAATATGTTTTTCATCTAAGCTTTTCCATCTCTGGGTCTATGTTTTGTCCTGCTGGAAGGCAAACCTCTTCGTCGAGTCTTTTATAGCTTTCAAGCTGAAGAAAATCATCCTCACAGAATAAATCATCATGACATTCACCACTGTTAGTCTTCAGCATTCTGCTTATAGACCATAAAGTTCAGTTATGGTCTTTTGTGGCAAGCTGCAAACAGGACTTTCTTCAATAATGGACTGCAGTGTACAACTCACACAATAATAGTCCTGTTGACATATTCTCCTAGTTGAACTGTGGATCTGTGTAGCTCCTACAAGCTGCCGTCTTCTTATTATTGTTCTTCTTAATGTTTTATTACCGTACATAACGCTGCTTTAAACTTTTCCAAAACTTGGTCCCTGACCTGGCTGAATGTTTGTAATAGTTTTTTCTTCTTAACAACTACTTACTTTGTTTAATCTCATGCAATATTTATAAAATACATTAAAGATAGAGGTTGCAAAATGACCAAATGAAGAAAAGTTCTAGGGTTGTAAATACTTTTACAAAGCACTGTTAATAACTTCTTTATTGCTCAACTTTTAAATGTGAAACCAGATTTAGTTTTTGATTTATTACATTACTTTTTATTAAGTGTCCTTACAGGAAGGTGTGTTGCGTGTGAAAGTTAAAAAGATCCCCCACAGCAGAGATGATGATATGCTGAGAGAAAGATGCCGAACAAAACACACTCAGCGAGAATTGTGAGCACAAATGCTCTTGACTGACAGGAAACCATAGATAACAGGATAATTACTTGTTAATGACACTGGTTTGTGCTGTAAAATAGGATAATTGTTAGACTGTGAGATAATCCCATGAGACAACTGCGGTCCCGCACCTCTCTTAAGCGATGGTTCCCTCTGTGCGCTTGCACTCCTGGTTTTTGCATGGTTTTTGCACAGAACTTTTCATTCTATCTCCTGTAAATAAATAACTTTTCACAAGGATGTTGTTGCACTCGCTTTCCATGTTAGACAAAAGATACTTATTCTAAAAGTGAAAGATTTCTGTCTGCCATTTGTCTAAAAAAAGAAAATAGATCACTTAGTTGCACCTATGTCGAAAATGGTGAATAGTTTAATTTAGAAAAAGAAAGATGACGATGGGATACACTGGAGGAGAGTAATGTCTCCTATGTTTATGTCACACAGGGATCTACAAGGTCATAAAACATTCAAATTCGCAAAAGAATAGGAACTGTAATTGCAAAAATCTGTGAAACTTGATCACTTTCACATCTGAGCGTAAACATATTCGGAGTAAACACACCCTTCATTCCCACAGCCTTTGGCTTCCCGGGCCAAACATCGGGATCCAAGATCACACAGGAGACCAACACACACTTGATACTGACATGCTCTAACAGTAAAGTACAAAAAAAAAAAATACATTTAATTCACTGTCTATGTGAGCAAACATGCAGATGAGTTTTTGTATTTTACTGACAATTTCTGATGGATTTTTCTCCTGTAAGGCGGCTTGTTATCCGATCTGATGGCCGTTTCTCAAATTAAAACTCTTTCTGATGCTATGCCGTGTTTAACTGAAATAATCTGTGCAGCAAAACTGTAATTCTTGAGACTGTTATTCTGTTATTCATATTAATATACTTGTTGGAATCAGAGGAGGTTCAAGCTGTGCTGCTTCACTTGAACATTAGCTAGATGGAGAAAATCTGTGGGAACATCCTGTAGCAGGTCACCAATGGCAACTAACTGATAAAAACTGATTTAGAAATAAAATATGGTGCAGCAAGTTATGACCAGTTGCTTAATGTTGAGTAGACTCTAAACATGAGCTCCTCTACAAGTTCATTTCTTGAATGTCTGGGAAGTTACAAGATCAGTCATTCATAATTGACCTTATAAAGAGCAGACCTCACAGATCCTCAGTTTGTCAGGGCTCAGTGGCTTTCATAAGCTCAGTCATTCTCTGAAACTTGTTGTGCATCACTGAATATGTCTGAACTTTGTGGGCTCTTGAAAACAGCGTATGAAGCTGTCGTGGAATGCAATTACCCAGCAGTAATAAAGTAAATTACTAAAGTAAGACACATTAAAAACAGCCCATACAGCTTTGTCCTCTTTCCATACTGCACACTGGTGGCCATGTTAACTTAGGTTTGCAACTTTTTCAGCAGATTGAGGCGACACAGAGACTCCCCATGTGCACTGTGAGCGTTTGAGCAATGATCAGTGTGTCAGTATGCTGACCGCTCAGATTTGTGTTCACGTCATTTCTGGTGCTTTTCTCTCACAAATTTCTCTCTGTAGATAAAAAAATATCTGTGACCTAATCCTCCATTTTGAAACTACAGCTGGAATGAATAATATATACAAACTGTTTCCAAACTGTTTGATGTTTTGTGATGAGTCTGATGAAGACGACAAAGTGAAACACCTTTCTCAACAAAGATAGCTTCTTAGTACTTGAAATTATATAGTCCTTATAGTCCTCATATAATCAATACATATTTATATTCCGTAGAAGGAGAAAGACAAGAGATTTTATTTTTTTTTTTTACATCCTGTCTTGGCATTGCAGTCGTTTATTGAAGCTGCTTGCCTTCATGTGCCAGGGCAGATTTGCTCTATAAACAAGATGTCTCAAGATGGATTGCTAATTGGGTGATTGACCTAATTAAATCAAGAAAATGCATTAAAATGGCAAAAACAATGTATTAGGAACGTGATATTGTATGGCTTTCCATTTATATTACTTGTGTGTGTGTGTGTGTGTGTGTGTGGACTTGTATTTGTTACATTGTAAGGCCCATTTTTCCGACAATAGCTCCGATCCATGGCTCCTTGAGAGGCCCAAAACCTGGGTCTTTTAAAAAGAAGAGGTGTTTTTGGGTTAGAAGTTAGGTTTAGGATTAAGGTATGAATTGAGTTTAGGCATGTCCTGATAATGGCTAGGTTTAGGGTTAGGCTATAGAAATGAATGAAAAGTGAATGGAAGTCAATGCAAAGTCCAAGTGAAGATAGAAAGACACACTATGTGAGTTGTTGGTCGGTCGGTCGGCCGGTTGGTTGAGCGTATGTGTAGAAATAGGATGGCTTGCATTGAGTGGGTGTATGTGTGCAAATTTGTGACCTGGAGGTGCAAAGTTATGGAGCTAAAACAAAGTTACTAGAGTGCCGAGAACAGTGGAAGGCCTTCCACCCTTAGCACCTAAGAACAGCAAAGAATAGGAGGACTCGGCTCTGGAAGAACGCAAAAGCCACAGGTAGATAAATGGAAACCTCAACGCAGCCAAATGCTCTTAAAGGAGAAGGGTCATCAATGAAGCCCAGGTTCAGCAACCCAAGGCCAAAGAGTCCTATGGTGACACATATATCACCGAACGCTCTGCACCACACACCACTGCCATGAACGTTTACTGCTGTATATCTCTTCAATCCTGGTCTGAAATAATGCGTGCTTTAGTTGCTACTCATAGTAGAGTTATGCTTATTGGAGTTGTATTAGTGTTAACTGTGCTCATTTCCTAATTACGGAATACAAAGCATATTTATTTTTAGATAACTGAATGTTTAACACCTTCATCATAATGTAATAGTTTAAAATCTGATCTGACACTCAGGTATGTTTACGTGTTTACATGCTGTGATAATTGGAGTCGTCTCTGACCTTGTACCTGGAGAATCGCCTGTTACCTGTCAGCAGCTTGTTAGAGAGCTGAACGACCATGAAGAGCTTTCCCTGCCAGCCGTTCACCGTCTTTTTCTCTCCCTACGCCCCATTACACCGGAGTTGTGTCAGCAACGAGCGCTGTAAAGGCCACCGTGACAGCTCAGCTTTCTGCCGATGTTTGGCAGAAGCCCTGACGCCAGTGAACGCCTCATCGCTCTCTGCTGCAGCCGCGTCCAACAGAGCGTGCTCGGAACCGCCGAGAACTTGAGCTTGATGTCAAACGTCACATGAATCTGCTGCTCTCTGACTGGTTTTGTTTGGATGGTAGAACATAACTGGGACCTTACATCTGCATTATAATCGGTTCTCTTTCTCACTTTCTGGAGTTAATTTCAGCCTCAGCCTCTGAGACATTTACAGGTGTCAGCAGATGGTGAAACCCAACAAACAGTCCTTGCTTCTATCATTTTGACATTTTTATTTTAATTCTGCTTTACTGCATTTTTATGTAGAATATTTCTTTTTAAAGATTTTGCAAACCTAGTAGCCTTCTTTCATAGTTTCAGACAAGAAAACTTAAAAAAGATTCGCGACAGGGTTTTCTTTCAGTTTATACACATTTATAGGGGAAGAAAAAGGGCGACCATTTGACATAAATTTGCTCATGTGTTGTTGTGTATGATAGCTTATTGAACACTGTTCTCTCTCGTAGCTTGTTTGCTGTGTTCTTTGTTCCTTTGTGAAGCTAACACAGACTCCAAATGGTCAAAAGCCACTCTCGTCTTATGTGTCATGTCCGCAGATGTGCTGATCTGTTGGGAAGTTCTGGTTTTGATCGCCGCATCAAAAAGGAGAAAGTACATTCAGGTTCAAACTCTGTGAAGCCATACACACACATGCACACACACACTGAGTATTAAGAGGTTTCCTGAAGACTGATCCCATGGGAAATAGGCTTGTGCACGGTTCCTACACCGTGTATTAATTAACCGAGCGGGTAGAGAACGATGCATTGTCCACTGAGGGTTGGACCATTAATGAAGTCTGTGAAGCACAACACAACACCTGTTGTCGGCCCAATATAGAGATGTTTGTTCTCTCTGTACTGACCTGTCTGTCTGTCTCACTGGGTGACTGGAGGCCTGCCTGGAAGGAGTCCTGGATGAAACAGATGCACAGATGAGAGGAGGAGTCGTTCACATTTTCCATCTGTTGACATTCTTCTATTTCATTTGTTGCCCAGTGTTTTCCTCTTTCGTTCTAGTTTCCTTTTACTTTGCTTCTTCATGTGTCTGCTGAACAACCCATGCAGTCTCTCATAAAGTAGACTTAATGTCTTTTAGTCTCCCCTTCTGTCTTAAAGAAAATGCTACATTTTATTCTCCTTCTACATCCTCCTCTCCCCCATCAAAAGCAGTGAATTTTAAACAAATTCCCCATCAGCAAAGAGACACCTGACACCTGAGCCAAAGCCGGAGCTCAGGAGAGCCATCAAATATTGATAGCGTACCAACAACACAAACTCGCTGTGCTGCGACGCAGCCTGCTGAGCACCCACAACGGTCTAGACCGCGCTACTGAAACGCAGTGTCCAGATAAGAGCAGGTGCAAACAAACCTGGTGCTTTCACCAGGTAGGTGCAGAGGTCAGGGAGATAACTGCGTTTTCTGTGTGCATTTCACCTTTTCTATTCGAACTGCAGCCACATCTGCATCTGCATGCACTCCTTCAACAGTGCTGAAAATCAGTTCTGTTGTAATTCAGTAAAATCTAAAAGCAAAGAGTTTGAGAAAAGTGTCCAAACGGTGTGCATGCTCCCTGGACAAAAAAAAGGTTTTATAAGCAATTGCTGTGTGGTTATATGGCTCCCTCTTGTGGATCAATTAGGAAGTACATGCACTCAATGACTACAGTCCCTCCCAAACAGAGACTACAGTGAATTGTATTGGATATTTTTTTATGTTATAGGCCAACAGAAAGCATTTCATAATTTAAATAAATAAATCTAAACTAATACATAGTTTCCTGTTTTGTTTTTAAAAGCAGAGACTTGCATTCAGTCCCCTTGATTTCTAGTTTTTTGTGTAATTGATACTGCAAGTTTCTCACAGCTTTGGACATCTAGAGACTTAAACTTTTCCCCATTCTTCTTTGCAAAACAGCTGAAGCTCAGTCAGACTGAAATGAGAGAATCTGTAAACATGAGTCAATACTCCAGTCATGTCACAGATTCTCAAATGTATTTAGCTCTAGATTTAATCTGAGTCATTCTGGTGCTCTGGTCTCAAGTCTTTTGTTGCCTGTATTAGGTTTTCTGTCCTTGCTGAATATGGGATGGTGTGTTCAGGGTGATGTGCTACTTCCTGAAATTTTGGGCTGCTTTAAACTGAGGAAATTATTTTTCATATTTACTCGAGTCAAACAGCAAATGGGAATTTTTATAACTTTTTTCCAGCCTTCTGGCTGCATATCTGATTAATTCTCTCCTCGCACCTCAGCTTAGATGGATGGCCGTGCCTTGTGTCCTTTGGTCTTTATGATGCAGTTCGTTCTCTAAAGCTCATTAACAAACCTCTGAGGCCTTCACGTAACAGCTGGATTTATACTGAGATCTAATCCACAAAGGTGGAAACTTTTTTGTATTTATTTTGGCTACTTCTGAAGATACTTTGTTGTGCCGGATTTTGCTTAGGTGAAAAAGCACATCATAATTTTCAGGTTTTTCTTTGTAAAACGTCTCGAACACTGTGTTCTTTTCTGGTCATGTCACAATTATTCAGAACATTCTGAAAATATAAATAAAAGTTTCTGGTTGTACCGTAATAAAATTAGGTGAAACAAAACTTTGCTTACTTTGCTTAACGTTCACACAAAAAATAGTCTCTCCTTTTCCCGTTTCTGTTTAGGTGAACGGCGTGAACATCGAGGGCATGAGGCATACAGAGGTAGTGGCCTTCATAAAGAAAGGGGGAGACGAGACCTGGCTGCTGGTGGTGGATCCAGAAACGGACGAAGACTTCAAGAGAAGAGGAGTGATCCCCACGATCAGCCACGTCAAAGGTGGGAAAGGTTGAAAGCTGAACGCATTCGAAATCTTACCAATTGCAAAATTCATGTCAAGTTATCAAACATTAAAAGATTTAAAATAAACAAGTAACATTGTTCTACAATTAGATGCATACAAATTAATGGATAGGGTATTTGATTTTAAAAATTTTTGATTTTTTGAAATCAAAATTTTAAACACTGGAGTAAAAAAAAAAATGTTGTGTTTTGTTTTCTGTGTAATTTCTTCCTAGATTATGATGGTCCTTCCATATCCAATGGATCGCCCAGCCCTCAGATCAACGGCAGCTCCACCACGCAGTCCTTCAGGTCGACGCGCTCAGACCTCAGCAGCCAGGGGAACAGTACGCAGGTCGGTGTGGACGCTCGTACAGGCTGTACTCTTAAGAGTCTGAATCCTAAACCCTCACAATTTTTCATTTTCATTTCATTTTCTCTGACGCCTAGCTGGCAGACGACGACGGCAGCCAGCTCATGGACCCTTTCGCTGAGATCGGTCTGAGACTCGCTGCCACAGCGGCAGAGGAAAAGATGAAAATCCATGCCAAGGAGAAGAAGAAGGCACCACAGATGGACTGGATGAAGAAATACGAGCTGTTCAGTAATTTCTGAGATTAGTTTCTTGCCCTGCAAGACTTTGTGAAAGGCATTTCTTAAAAATCGAACTTCTCTGAAAAAGAAGTTTTTTCTATACTCAGATGAGAATAATCCCGACATGCGAGGGACACATTTTCTCTTTTCTCAACACTTTTTCTCTCCATCAACTATTTGATTCACCATCCTCCTCTGAGAGACTCGAAATAGCAGCTATTTTTATATTTAAAAACCATAAACAAGAATAAATAAGCAGCATCCTGTCATGAAAAGCCTTCTAAAGAGGTTACTGGACACTGTGACATGAATGACGGTGGACTTTGTGGGAGTTTATATTTTTTCAAATCAGCCTGGGGACGCCTGAAGCAGGCAGAAGAATCACTGTGAAAGACTCTGCACCTCCATCCCATGCCGACAATGTACCACCAAGAAAAGAACGCTATGTATTCTGTCTTACATGTATTTTTACATCAAGTATATCATCATTAATCATCATTGTCATTAATGTACGCCTGGTTGTGAAACATAAAATAATTCAAAGAACTTCTTCCTGCTCTAATCACCAATATCTGAAGACAAAGGGAGTGACCACTAAGGGAAGAACGGGAAGGAGCTCTAGGTTCATAGTAAGGATGTGTTTTAATGTTTAACGCAAAACAAACACCGTTCTGAATCACACACCTTTCTGAGTCACATTTAGATATTCACCCACTTAGTATTTCAGAGAAACATTTTGCAAAAGCTAGCGAGAGATTGGCATAATCAGAGAAACTTAAATTAAAATGGTTTAATGTGAAGGTTGTTTTATGAGTTCAAACATTTTTTTGTTTGTTTGTTTGTCAAAGAAATTGTGGAGGCAACATTTAACTGCTGGCCAAGTAGCATTCTACTAATAATTCAGTATTAATTGTTATTATTTTTTTATTTTATATTATTAGACATATGAACCAGATACGATTGTGAAGGCTACACTTTTTTCTTCATTACTAAAATGTCTGGAAAGTTTTAGATTGTAGTAGTACATTAGGAGTGCAGTCAAGTTTTACAACATGTGGGAAAAGCCTTAAAATAAATTTTAAATTTTATTAGAGTTTTATGAAGTTCAATTTACAGTGAATGAGTTTCTATTTCATTTCTATGTGTAAATATGTCATTTACTCATTTCTGGGCTGGAGGGGAACCCATAATTATTACGCCTTTATTCCCTGTGATGGCTAAATTCAGCAAAGACCTTTGGGTAAGCAAGTCTCCATAACAATCATTAGACTCTACCTACTTACTAGCAGGTGGTTTGGGAAGCATACCAAAACAGAAGTATTTTCTATCCCACTATCAGAGAAAAAATATATATATTTTGCTCAGCTCAAAGGGAATTGTAACTTTGAGTAATGCTACATCTGAGTTGCTTCAAAATTCGGAGATCCCAGCTTACAGATTCAAGTTGAAAGCATTTAAATTGCAAGTTTACTACCACTGGGATACAAACACATAATATATTTCCCGCCAATGTATACATTGAATTAGAAGTGATAGTAAACGGTCTTTGCCAAAATAATTTACTACATGTTTTGTTCACGGCCATATTGGATATTAAACTTCGGGTTGCATGACAAGTTCAGACTTTCCCAGTTACTACTCCAACTTTAGAAGATGTTCTTATTTTTTTCCAACAACAAGAATTAAAAAAAACTTCTAACCACAGGAGGAATGCACAATATACATGACCTCTCCAGTGACAAACACTATACTCATTAAGTGAAAAAGCTCCTCAGACCCACTGCTAAGTACAGTGGAGGGTTTTAAATGTTGTGGCCTGTTTCTCTCCCAGAAGTTCTTTTAAATTCCTGAATATTCAAAAACAAAAAATTGTTGGCCTCACTAAGGGGACAATGGGTCACCTTAGGCTTTTTCAGTAAGACAATGTTTTAAAACAAGTCAACTCATAAATGGTTTACTAGACACAAAGTCAACCCTTTCTTTGCCAATTCAGTTTACAGACATAACCAACTGTGTACTTTGTATCTTCAAACTTTGTGAAATGTTGCAGCAGAAGAGCAATTGGTGCTTTCCAATTGGCGAAGAGGGGTAGCACCGAATATTGAAAGCAGGGGCACCTGCAAGTTTGCCTCTAGGGTCAAAGGTAATATTGGCGGTTTTCAGAATATTTTAGTGTGAGATTTTGCTGTTACAATTGAAAGGAATTTATTTTAAGGCTTTTCACACCTGTTTACAAAAATTATAATGTAATGTGAAGTTTAATAGCAATAAAAAAACTGTCATGAATAGTGAGGGATCAATCAGACTTTTACTGATCGAGACAGATTTCTGGCTTTCTTTGATTTTTCACTTGCTAATTCTTTACAAGAATTACAAGATTGGCCCTGTAGGTGTATCAAAACCTTTACATTATCTAATCTTTACTAAACCCAAAAGTATAGTGTGATGTCTTTGCAGACCAAAAAAGTGCACACTTTCAAATTTGATGTTTATTAAACAGAAAAAAGTGAATATTTCAATATGAGGCCAGTCGAATCAGAGCAAATTGAATGATTTCTATCAGTAGCTGATTGACCGGAGCATAGCAGGTCTTATAAACAAACGTACTCTTATCACTTAAGTCTTCGAGCTAATTAGCCTTTATCGTAGGGTCGAACATTTCATTTCTGTAAACAAATAAAGTCTTTGGACAGAGATTAAAGTTTAACAGAAACCGTCTCTCTTCTAGTACCAGCTCAGATACAACATGGCAGCGTGTTGGTCAGGGAGAGCTGGAGAAGCTCACAGCGAGGTCAGAGGTGTTTCAGGAAAAGCACAGGGAGCCACAGACATTACAGGGGATTACTATGCATAGGATCAGCTGTCATACACATGCTTGTATGTGGAAAAGGTAAACATGTCATGCATTAGGGTAATTAGCGTTAGCTCTATACTCTGACAGAGTCTGGAAAGTAATCTATGTTATAGATGTACATAAGTGTCAGGTCTCATTTTTTTCAATAAAGTGAAACAAAGGCTTCTTTTGAATTTACCAAAATGGTGCATTCATTCACTTTTCACAGGGAGATTGGAGGATTTGGGATTTTCCATCCCTCATTTCTCCTCTATTGGTCTTGTTTTGTTTTTTTTGTTCCACTGTCCCTCGTTTGCTCCCGTTTCCTCTCAGCCCCCCCTTTATGTCTCCCTCTCAGTGAGGATTATGTTGGCGTACAGTTTCAGGTTCGGCCTGTTCTCACAATTCTTCCACTAGCCAGCTGCTGTGAGGACACACAGGGGTTACACCGGGGTCAGAAGTGGGTTTGTGGACATGTGAGAGAGCTTGCAGTGGTTTGTGTGTGTCTTTATTGAATGCAATAAAGACACACACTTTGTTTTCTCCGATTCTGGATACTCTGAAATATACAATGCTTCAGTAAAATCTTTTGGATCACTCCAGTAGTTTAAAAACTTTTTGGATAGATTAAAAAAATTTCATAGTTTCTGAATTTTGTTGCAGTTTAGTCCAGTATTTCTGAGGTATTAGCTCAGGTTTTATGCAGACACCTACAGTATTATTAAGTATAGCATAAATATATGTATTTATCTGACTTTAAGTGGTAAATGACTATTTACTGTAGCTTATTTTTTGCTAAAATATAATAGATTTCCTCTTTACCAGGCATAAGTTATCGATTTACTACTATTTTAGCATCTTACACTCACAATAAGTCTTGGGCCATACAACCTATAAGCAGGGACATGCACAGATAGACACTAGGGGGTGCTAGAGCACCTGCCATTTAGCCCCTGTACAAAAAGTGCCCTTCTGAAACTGTTTATTTTAATTTTTTTTAGTGTGCAGTGTGTTCCCAAAGGTAGCATTTGCAGATTCAAAGTCTACATTACCAGAGTCCCACATTTTTTGCTGTTTAGCCCAACAAGAAAAGACTGCACTTAAAACACAACTTGGTTTTGAGTTGATTTTCAAGATGACTTGAAACAGGCTGTACCTACTTAAATGAAACTCCTCAATCATTTCAAAGCTTATAGTGAGGAGTGTGGAAACTTTCTTCTGACTTTCAAAGGCTGGTAAGATAGCCACAAGAATCATCTTACTGAACTTATTTCAACCAGAGAGGGCAACACTAGCTGTTAGGATGTAAAGCAGAGCTGATGGGAGCTGATGCATGTCTCCAGCGGTGGCTGAGTCAGAGGTCATGTAGACCCTGGACATGTTGCTAGTGCATCACCATGATCCTTCTTATGGACTAACAATTTTTGTTAGAAATGTAAGCATTTTTGTTGTTTGTTTGTTTTGTTTTTGTGTGTGTGTGTGTGTGTGTGTGTGTGTGTGTGTGTGTGTGTGTGTGTGTGTGTGTGTGTGTGTGTGTGTGTGTGTGATAAAAAGCAACACATTTTCACAGTGGCTTTCAGACTTTTGAAGGTGCATCAGAGTTCTAATTTAAATTGGTATTTTTGTCCACAGCAACACATTGTGTTGCATTTGCTTCAAAATAGAGGAAATGGAGGACAAAGGCAGCAATTGTCAACCTAAAGAAGACATCTGTAGCAAATGAAAAGTATCTGGAAGCCATTTTATTAGAAAAGAATAAACAAAATTCTAGCAAAGACCTAACCAGCTCCCCTGGATAGCACCATGATGCTGCCACTGCCATGTTTCAGAATGGCAATGATGTAATCAAGCTTCAATAGTTTTCTTTTAATAGTTTTCTACATGTAAGTAAACCAATAACTTACATTTTGGTCTCAAAGGTATTTTCCATAAATGTATCTATAGGAAATTATCTTTTTTCCCAAGGCTACTGGTAATAAAAACGTTTATTTAACCAGGTGAGTTATTAAGAACAATTATTTACAACTACAAGCTAGTAAAAAGATGATGATGATTCAAAATGATTCAAGACTTTTGTCCAGAGA
The DNA here is from genome assembly GCA_903066825.1 of Alfaro cultratus. NCBI lineage: Eukaryota > Metazoa > Chordata > Actinopteri > Cyprinodontiformes > Poeciliidae > Alfaro > Alfaro cultratus. Next base: position 20,762 of record CAEFZX010027907.1, on the reverse strand, counting down.
TGATTGGAGAAGAAAATGCTACTAGATGTATATTTATTAAGCTCTTATCTAAATTGTGCCTATAATCAGTAGCTCAGCCAGAGTCAACACATTTATTACCTTTTAGTGCTTAATTTTCTATAATAACACACACTGCAGCAGCTAATAAGCTACTGTTCGTCCACTAGGAGGCACAACATCAGCGTTTCAAATCCAGGAAGTGGGACAAACCTTTGTAGCATGAGGTTGTGGTTACATAGGGCCCTACCTGAGCTTGCTCAAAATGCAACTCCACACGTGGCCACATTGTCAACCTCCCTGGAGGTTATGGTGAGGCCGAGCCATGACGCCAGCACATCAAAGGACAGCCCCAGTTCAAAGCAGTCTGCAATTTCAGAGCAGTAAAAGCAAGAGAACAGAGGCAGAGAACAGAGCCACAGGTGGGCACTTTCTGTTTAGCCTGCCTCGGTTGTTGCACGTAGTTCTAACTTCCTATTGATGATAGATGATTGCTTGCCTTAAAACCCAAGGTTTTCTGCCCTCTTACGTCCTTCCAAACTTTCATTTAAGTAGTCTGTACTAGTTTTTAAGGGTTATAACTTTTGGGACTCATTATGATTATGTTTGTTGATTTGTCCTGCGTCCTTTGATCCTTCACAGTATCACACACACACACACACACCTCAGCACCTTAATCCACCTCAAGAGTGGCATCTATTTACCAGTGCCAGGGCTGCCTGGGATGCCTGCAAGGAGAGAGAGGGAAAGAGGGAGGGAATCCAGAGGCTGACAGGGAGGGGAAAGGCAAAAAAATGGTGGCAGGGGGCGAAGGGGTGCGTCTCCAAGGCAACTGTGTTTTTGTTAGCGCTTGTGAGTCAGACGAGCGGTGAGTCACAGTCAGGAGGAAACACACACACGCACACAGTCGCATTCATACTCACTCCCCACTCAGTCAAAGAGAAGCCAAATAAGGACAGCTACATGCACAGAGACAGGGCAAGTAGGTCGAAAACGAAACCCTCAGAGAAGGCAATGGGATGGATAATTAGTTCAGATTAAGAGGAAACTAAATAGGGAAATATGAGCAAAAGATAAGATTCCAGTTAAAATGTGTGGGAAAGAGAAATGGAGGATCAAAGCAAAGGGAAACTGGGGATCCAAAGGGAGTGAGTGCAGGCACATACCCTCTCCGAAGAGCAACTATCACATGGGTGGGGGAAGAGGAAACGCGCAGAGCCACACCCAATTTGTGAACACCTTGGATTAACTTGCTAAGCCGCCTATTTATTGTCTGACGCCAACACACTCAAAGTGGCGGCCTCATTACGCGGGAAAAGTTTGCATTATTTGGCTTCCCTAAAGGGAAAGAAAGTTTTATCACCTCTTTTACTCTTTCAGACTACACAAGCAGTGTGGCAGTGCTTTCGTTTAGAGAAAGCAAACAGATGATTAAACTGGTGTTCATCGCTTCCGAGGTCTGTGACTGGTTTGCATTCCCGCAGCTACTTGGCTGGTAATCCAGCGTAGTAAAAAAGGCCTTTAGGTTGCAGATATGTCTGGATTTGTTTTCACAAATGAGTCTGCAGGTTTAGTTTTGTGTCGGCTGTGATTTCCAAGCGTCTACACACCATGGCACATTATTCAGTCACACTCTGAGTGTTTTGGCATCCACTGACCTCAACCGAGAGGCAGAATACAGCACACACTGCTTTTTATCCTTCTTGCAAATATGTGTGTGAATGTGGTTTTTTTGTTTGTTTTTTTTACAGTATCGTAAAAGTTGACATACTTCAAGTTGACAATGCTCCATGTTGCTAACTATAAACTTTCCTTCTTCTCTTAGTCATCTTCTTTTAATTTAGCTCAGAGCTTTGATACTGCAGCCATAAATAATGCCCCTATGTAATTTACAATAGCACAGTATGTTCTTAGAATCCAGTAGTCAAACAAAGCTCTTGCAAAATGTGGAACTTTCCCCCTGTTTGCGCTCTCCTTCTATACCTCTCAGATGGCTGAAGTTCAGCTCAGAGCAGCCAATCAGAGAGCCAGACTGATGATCCTTCTTGTCAAGTTTATCTAAACACAGATAACGCGCTAGAAATATCACCTGTTCCCTAACGGCTGTGGGCTGGTGCATTCCTTTCCTTTCTTTTCTTTTCTATTCTTGAGTGGAAGTTGATAAACTTTCGAGAGGAGGCCTTGCAAAAGTATTCAACCCCGCCTGAACTGTTTCACATTTTATTGCAACATGACAGTTGAATGTGATTTATTTCATAGACAGACACAAAGTAGGGGTTCCTAAAATTAAAGAAATATGGGGTTTTTTGTTTTGTTTTGTTTTTTTTACATGTATTTGTATTGAGAGCCTTTAGTCGGTCTAAATACAATTTCCTTCAGAGCTTACCTAAAATCTGTACTCGACAGGAAAGCATAATAGGGAGTTCTCATTGCTGCATTATCAACTTTGTTCAGTTAAAGGGATTAAAGTCAAAAAAGACAACTGGCAGCAATTATAATAAAGACAGCAAAACAGAAAAAGTTGACAGGGTGGGAGATTATACATTCATATTCAACCCCATTTACTCTGTTGACCCTAACAAAACAGTATAAACAACAGTCTCCATGTATGATGCCGCTTCTCCACAACCAAGAGCAGCAGGTGGGGAAAGCATAGCATAGATTTATTTTTAGGCTTTGCGGAGACAAAAGAAGTGAGAGGTCCCTCCTAAGTGGGGAGACCAACTGGGGAAAATATGCTTCCATGACTGATGCCTGGGCCGAGGAGCTAACGCGAGAGGGTGGAATGTGGTGTGGAGCTGTAAAAGTGGTTCAGAAATTGAGAAGAGTGTGGGTTGCCTGTTAGCGATCGAGTGATTAACGGGACGGAGGAAGTCACTGAGCAGTGTGTCACTGAAGGCGATGTCAGCCGTTGAATACAGGAACAGAAATGCCATGTGGTCAAAGATAGGCTTCCTGCCTCGCTGGACAGAAATTGCAGTTAAACAAATACAGTAATCTGTTTTTTCTTACTTTTCCCAGATATAAATAGAACATTAAGTCATCTTCTCTTTGTCTGGATTCTTAAGAATTATTCTGTTGCTGTTTCTCCTTCCTGTTATGAAGCAAGTTCCTTTTTTTGTTGTTTCTGTTCACATTCTTGAATGAAGTTGCTGTGTGGAGCTCATAACTCACCAATTAAGTTAATGCGATAATAATCTAAACAAAGGAGAGGAGCAGCTCTGCCAGCCCTGAGAATACGCTGTATGTTGCGAGGTTTTACTGAAAGGAGAATCCAGTATATTCCAATATTTAGTCAGGCTTTAGAGCAACATGTTGCAATCCAATCTTTTCTAACAGAAGGGTTTTCACATTACGAATGCGCAATATAATTTTTTATGTACACATAAAAAGTGTTGCTTTGCAGTAAAACATTTTGCAAGCTAAACTACTCTTTACTCAACACCTGCCTCCCACTGAAAAGGGCAAGTTAAGACAACAAATGCGATATAACTTTTTAACATCGTTCTGGGATATTTCTTTTTTTACTGTAGACATTTTCAGCCACAGGATCAAGATATCTACATTCATGGTAACATAAATTTAACTACCTGGAGGGGACCACCTGAAAAAACTAAAAAGATTATTTTTTTTTTAGGATGCCCAGTCCTCTACAGCCAGTAACCATCAAGGAGGTTGATCTGGAAACTTTCACTCGACTGATCAGGAAACAATGACGCACTAATGAATTATTGGAGCGATTTCTGAGGAGGTTTCAGCAATTTAATCTATGCTCATTTCAAAGGGCCCATGAGCATGTACAGCATTTCATATCAGAAGACAACAATAAAAAGAAAAGTAGCAAAAAAGTGTTCACTCAAAGAGCTTTTAAATATATTTGCTTTTTTTTATAGCTTCACTTTTATATCCCACAGTTGCGCTGACCGGATATTCTCTACACATTCCCTTCTCAGGACATGTTTTGCACAGGAAGATTATTGCCTGTGTAGAGCCTCCTACTACCACTTCCTGTGGAAAAAAAATTAAAAATCATCAGCGTCTTTGTAAATAAATGTGAAATACAAACAACTGGATAAACTGGTGAGGAAGATGAGTCCTTAGTACTGGCAGAGCGAAGGATCAGAATCAGACTCCTGAGAATCCTGGATAATGATTCCTCCAAACAATGGACACCTATGAATGTCTTTTTATTGGTGTTTAAGCAGGTTCAGTCACCATCGTGATTTAGCCCAAACAAAAAAACATAACCTTGACCCACAGATTCTTAGCCCATTTGGTTAACCTCAGCTTCTTTCAAACCACATTATATCATCAGTAAATGTACCGATTAAGATTTATTTTTATTTTTACTGCTTAAAGAGATTGCATGACATATTTGCTGTGAAAATTTGCTCAGGGTGACCATCACCCACTAAGCAGCACATTAAACAGGCAGATGAGTTTTCCAGTGGTAGACTTCTATAATTAAGATGCTTAATAAATACAAAACAAAAATTGTCTTTTTTTTTCAGAGTTATTCCAGTTATGTAACTCTAAGCAGTAATTTATGACTTGAAATTGAAATCTTTAATCTCTAGTTTATATTCTCTTAAATCAATCGACATCTCATTTGTGTCAAGACTATATTTGTGAAAACTATTTTCTTCCTAAGAAGATTTTTTTCCACTTAAGTTGGGCACTAGGGATAAAAATGACAATATTTTTAACATTGTACCAGAACTATGTTTTTTAATTACTAAATTACACAAACTATAAATGTGATGTGAAAAAGATTAAAACACTCTATAAAAACTTTTCCAAACATTGGACAATTGGATATTTAATTTTATCCACATAGGAAATTTGGTAACACTTTTTTGATGGGTTGTGAATAAGACTGTCATGACACCATTATAAACATGGCATGATACCTGTCATGAACATGAGTAAGTCTTCATGAATATTTATGACTGTTGTCATTAATATTAAAAGTGTCATGATTTATTGTATGGACCATTTGTTAAAACATATCCAACCTGAACCTGAAATAAACCCAGCAACACGACAATGGCCTAAATCTTACCAGTGAATCCACCAAGAACTGGTTGAGAATTAAGAAATATAAAGACCTGGACTGAATCAAACATCTTTATGCTGTGGAGTGAAACAGTGGCACTTAACCACTCAAACAACTCAAATCTAAAACTGAGGAATCGGGAAAATGTTCCACACTAATGTCAGACTGGTAGGTATCCATACATATATTGTTTTAGTAATATTTCTGGATGAATTGTGTCATTATACTCCGGAAATAATTGGTTTTCATACCTTTACGGACAACTGTAACGTCATCCTTGTCATCTGAATGTGAACATTTCAGTGTCTCGACATAAAGAAGATCCTCCGATTTTCTGTTTTTGTTTTCTGGGAACTCATCTGTTCACCAGGTTTATCCCCCAGACAGACCCTGTTTTAACATCTGGCTGGCCTGAAGGTCAACAGACTGGCTTAGCTGGAAGTCTGCTCTGCTGCCTGGATGGATGCATGGGTGGTAGGGATGAGTAGTTGTTTATGTCAGCAGAAAGAGCAAGAAGCCTCTGGGGACAGCAGGGAGCACCTCTATCAGACAGATCGAAGCCAGATGGGGGGAGTTCAAAGCAGGGGCTAAACACACAAGACAGTTTGGGATAGTGTGAGATAATGAACTGGTGTTGAGTGCTAGAAAGGAACAAATGAGAGGGTCAGCAATCAAAACGACAGGAGTCTGGACTGACAGAAAACCACACCAAGAAGGGGGCTGGAAAGGTGGTCTTGGTGGATATTTTTAGCATATTGCATGGAAGAGGGCGGTATCTTCTCAAGGGGTTTTTCCAGAGGAGTATATTTAGGGATTGGATTTGTAAAAAGACAGAGGGAGAGCAGGAGAGATGTGCACTGTACACAAATGCCAGTCTGATGTAAGAGTCTGCAACAGGACCACACACATTCCCGTTTATTCCCAGCCCTGTCCGTCTATGACATAGCCCCTTTTGACTCACTTCATCATGGACAAAGCTACAAACCCACCACCTTTTTTTAATAACTGTGGATGTGTTGTAAAGGTTATTGTAAAACCCCAAAACACAACAGTATGTTTATGTGCATTCTTGTCCCAGCGTTAAAGAAGAGCAAAAGCTCTAAAACGGTTCGACAGCTTTTCAGCTCATCAACTTAACACCCAGCATTCCAGACACCGCAGATCAGACAGCAATTTTCCAAACACCAGTGCCACTAATGTGGTGCAAAGCTGAAAAAAAGAGTGAGGGACAGCTGAAAAAGCAATGCTAATAATATTGAGAAAGAAGAGAAAAAGAGACAGCAATGTGGTCTTCGTTCAGCTTGCTAAGGATAATAGCATGCAAGCAGGCTGGGGATAAGAGGCGAGCGAGTGGAGAACGGGTGCAGAGCCGCAGTGACGCCATTGTGGTTCCACAGCACTTCCTGTCTACCGCCACACTGTTTGTGTGTCCTGTCACCAAGGCAACTGCCTACACATAATACCAGAGAGGTAAGGGAGGAGGAGAAGCAAGAGAGAGAGAGACAGAGAGAAAAATAAGGAAAGACCATTCAGTCAAGTGGATTCATTTGGAGCCTCTTCACTGGCTCGTTTTAAGTTGGACAACGCTGAGTTGGTCTTTTCTTGAACATAATGACCCACTTCTTGATCGGTTTCCTGTATAACAATCCGGCATAGATGAAGAATAGAAATGTTATGACCTAAAATGTCCCAGGACTGCATCAGGGTGGAGGGGTTAAAGGGAAATAAAGAAGAAGAAAAAAGGAAGAAAGAAAGAAAGAAAGAAAGAAAGAAAGAAAGAAATGGGTGGAAAAAAACCTAAGGCTTTAAATGCAGGGTGGAGAAGAGGATGATGAAAGGGATGAAGAAATGACAGGTGGATTAGGACAGCCATACAGCTAAGAGATTTCTGTGTCTGCCATCTGTAGCTACCATATGAAAACGACTGGAAATCCCCCAACCTAGATATAAACACGCAAACTTACCACGGACACAAAAAAATAAGACATTGTCTTTATGCACAAGCTCCTTTAAGCCAGAGTTGGAGGTTTTATCCAAAAAGCAACTCCTTGATTCATGAACACGAAAACAATTAAATGAAGCTGCTAAGATTGTTGCTTTTACATGTCTTTACTCAAAGCTTTTCAGTGAGACACTGCTACTTTGATAATGGTAAGGGAGTTACAAAGATATGTATGAATCATTAGCTGTGACCACTGGATGTCAGAGCAATAAATTTCATAAAAATGCATTTGAACGCTTTGGTACGCTGTAGAAAAGTCATGCACAAATGACCCAGCTGGATTCTCTTGCAGTTGCTTTGCTAATGAAACACATTTTACAATGCAAATATCTATTTAAAAAAAACAAGTGTGTGCAGTAACGAAAGAGTTGTTAACCTTTAAGAAGAGAGGTAACAATGTTTATGCAGCAATGTGGGCTAATGCCAGGAGGGAGCAATTGCTTTTAGAATATTGTTGTAGTTTTATTGCGTCTTTGTGAATCAAGACAAACAGGTTGCGTAGAGGAAACCATGGTGTTCTGTGAGTAAGTCTGATGTAGTAGAAAAGTACTCGAGGGTGGTGCAGGCGGTGCCGTCTCATACAGGAGCGGTGAGACAGCCATAAGGTGTGTAGTAGGAGCGACAGTTTGTTTAAGGTGGAGTTGGGATTACATAAGGGTGTCAAAACTCTTAGCAGGAAAGTTGGAAATGGAAGGGTTACACGATGGCACTGAGATCAGAAATTATTTATGGAGATGGTGGAGCAAACAAAAAGACAGAGGTAAAGGTTGCCAAGTAGGAGATGTTAAGATTATCAGTGGGAGTGAACACTCCTGACTTGAAGTAATATTAACATTTTGTAGGTGCCCAGCTGAACATGAATCTGATATGAATCTAATAAAAAGTCTATGGCAGGAGATAAATATCAGGGTGATTTGCAGGATGGCTTCAAACCTCAAAGTCTCAAAGAAAGAAATAAGAGTAGCACCAAGCACAAAGCTCATCAAAGAAGGATTTGACTGCAATTTGACATTCAAGTTTTTAATCAAAATTTACATAAAAGGTTGGGGGTTTTTTTTTTCTTCAAAACTGATCTCTATGTGCAGAAGAAGATGTTGATGTTCATAAGAAGAGCCCCATTGTCTGTGAGTTTGATATAATAAGAAAGCCTGGTACCTTTTGGATCAGCTGACACATCTAGCAGCACTTTCTTACCACCAAAAGAATATCTTTCTCTGTCTTTGTTGCATAATTGAAACTGGATCACCATAACAACCAGATAGAAGTTGATATGTTATATATCACAGGCTAGACGCCCAGAATAGAGTTATTTGGTGTGTGACTCACTCTTTAAAGCATCAAGTTTGCTGAATATCCCCAAACTGCTCACATAGTAACAGAAATGCAATAATTCCCTTCTGCACAATACACCATGATATATGTACAAACCCAAATACACGATTTATGTCGGTAAATATTGAATGTACACAGAAGAGCACTGAAGAAATGAGCACATACTGTACAATGGAGAGTATCTTTCGGTTTTCTTTGAAGTAGTTTGAGTTAAAGTGAACTTCTTCCCACATGACTAGACAAAATAACCCACAATCTTCACTACGGTTGCACAGCTTCCAGGAAACTTAGAAAGTCAGTGTTACAAAATAGAACACGCTTTGCTGATAATTTTTATCACTATCATAAAGATAGAAGAGTTCAGGTGAAAGGAAAGTCAGGCAAAGTGTGATCATTCAACAGTTTTTTTTCTAAATAACTTCTCTTTCCCTGCAGGATAGAACATTATGCAGTAGACTTTAGTCTAAAAAAGTAGAAGAAAAAGCAATGGGTGGAAAAGCTGGAAGATGTGGCATTGATTACAGTTTCATACCAGCTTTTTTTGTCTCATATTTCAGCCAGACTGAAAGAACTGGTATTGGTCTGAATTGAAAGTAGTCTTGACAATTCTCGTGATGAGCAGCGTCTCTGTTTGAGATCTGTTTCATCTCAGTCATTACAGTATTGGGCTTGCGTGTGGCGGTGCAAATTATCGTGTCTGTGCGGCGGAGGAAGAGGAGAGAGTGTGCACGGCACGCAACATGGTTTTGATCTCTGGAGTCTTTTGGGTTTTTTGTTGTTGCTTTTTTTTTATTTTATGGCAGTCAAGTTATTTATGCGAGTATTATGATATCAGTCACACAGAGACAGTTTATTTAGCATAAACAAGAAGCCCCTATATTCTGCACAAACATTGAAAGAGACAAGAGATCAAGTGAATAAAAAAAACTACTGTATATCAAACAAGTTTACACATTCCACATGTATTCTTAGCTGACTAACAATCAAAAAGTCAAAGCGCTCACTAAACTTTGACTGTTATGCACAGCTGTAAATCCCCTCGGTGAGGACAACTTAGAAACACAAGTCCACAAACAAAACATTATCCCATCAGAGCATAAGCGACGTGTCGCGGTCATGTGTTTTACTGGCATGGCTGTTTCACTGAGCTTTGAGTGTATGCGTTGCTTGGAGACGAGCATGCGTGTGGAATGTGTGACGTCCACACTCTCGCTCAGGGGCGTGGTCATCAGCGTAGGACTTTGCCTCTCTCTCTCACACGGTCCGAGGCTTTTGGGGAAGAAGAGGAAGTTGTAAAATGTCTAATAGCCCCTCTCAGAAGCTTGTGCTTCTGTACCCCTGTGGAGATAGGTGCTGTGTGGTGTGTGTGTGTGTGTGTGTGTGTGTGCGTGCGTGCGTGCGTGCGTGTGTGTGTGTGTGTGTGCAGGAAGGGGTGGGTGTTGATCATTATTGACAGGTGCCGATAAGACTTTGCACAGACTCATGAACAGTCCTAATAACAATCGAAAGCTGCAACTAGATCTGATGCAGTTTTACCTTCAACTTCAATATTGATGTCAGGATTTATTCTGCTAATCTCGAAATAAAACAAGAATGTCCTGCCACTTTCTGCTTCCTAGGTTACAGAGTTCTTCCCTCCAAAAGAAAATTCTACTTGAAATATTATCACTGCTGCAGACATAGCTACTTTACTCTAGTTTAATTGTGAAGTGGTTCACAAAATAAATAATACTGCTCTAGAAAAATCTACACTTCTTCATCTTTCTATTAACAACAACCAAATTATGACACTAAATAATATCTGTGGGCCTAATTTGACCAATCAGCATTTGGTTGTCATATTTGTTTTATAGTGATATAATGTTACAAACATAAATGTCAATGTATTTTATTTTATCAAATCACTGTACAGCACATTGTACTTTAATATGTCCAAAATCTGGAATTTATATAAAACCATCAAGAGCAAAATCTCTTCTTGAAATAAAACAAGTTTGCCACAAATCTGATATGGGAAACAAGAAAGACTACTCAGTTTGAAGTTTAAAAAGTGCAAGTGATTCACTGGGATGTGCATTTTTAGACTTAATACAGTAAAACGTTTTAGAATCAATTAGTTTGAAGAAGCTAACAACATTTATTGTGGAAAGATTTGCAGCAATATTGCTTATATTTCATCGTGTCAGATGAGAAGAGATGAAAAGTGTATAACATTTTGCATTAACAATAAAAAGATAGGTTTCATCTATTTCCTGGTCTTTTTTCTGCGAGCTACAGCTACTTGCTTCTGATGGAGTATAATAGCCGGGCTCTGAGTTTTTGATTTGTGTTTTAAATACGAGTAAAGTCGGACGAGAATAAAGTCGTAATTTTCTGATACTTTTTTATCATATTGCGCTAAAATGCGTTTTACTGATCTTGTAAGGTTATAGTTGGTATTGGTTTAACAAATGACTAAGTACTAAATGTTTTAGCACATCAGAAGCTAATTTTCAGTCCCATGACTTTGAAACAATTGTTTAAGCAACTTTTTATTTAATAGAAAGAACCAGACTTGCTGAGAAGGTCACGTTGCATATCACTCTATCGAAGCTTTTTAATTTAACGACTTTCTTCCGGCAATATTGTGTCTATACTCTGCAAATATTTAAACTATTCTGCTAATACGACTTGGTTCTCGTAGTATTATGACTGTATTCTTATATTTGAAAATAAAAATCTCTAAGCCATAAAACTCTGTCATATTTGCTTTACTGACCTCTGCTACCATTTTTCTTTTCACTGTCAAACTTCTCCGTCTCTCCTCTATGTCGGTTTGTCAAAACATCCGGGCTTGTATCCTTCGCTCCGTTTTTGTTTGTTTGTTTTGTTTTTTTCAGCCTATTGATTAGTTTGAACACTGATGTCACCTTGTGACCAGAGGATTGTTTATCAGTTAAGCATGAATAAAGACAATTATAAAATCCTGCTTCTCGTGTCCCCCTGACACTTAGCCACGCCCCCCTGGGAGGGCGCGCCCCACTATTTGAGAAGTACTGCCCTAAATACACCATCCCCACCGTGGTGGCAGCATCATGCTGTGGGGATGCTTCTTTGCAGGCACAGAGAAGCAGGTCTGAGTTGAGAAAAAGACAGATGGCGCTAAATTCAGAAATACAAACATTTTCTTTAGAGCCTGCAAAGGTTTCCCATCCAACTGAACATTGACCTCAAACATAAAGTGGAATAATTTAGATTTAAGCACATCTGTATTAAATTGGTCCAGTCAAAGCACACCCTGTTTGGCTCCCAAATTATACTGAACTGACTAGCTTAGACATCTCTTGAAAATTGCCGTTTATAATAATCATTTTCTATAGCTGAGCAACAGCTGTAGAAAAAAAGTTCAAGATGTATTAATATTTTTGCATGTCACTGTTATTAATATCAACTTCTGCAGAGCTGCACAATTAATCAAACTGAAATCATCATTGCCATTTCAATGCGATAAGTTTCACATTCACAAAGGACTGCTTGGATGCAATATTTACAGGACCATAATAATTAAAAAAGTCATGCATTAAACTTTGCAGGCCAGTTAACCAACTGGATGACGCTTCAGTTTTTGATGCTTACAATTGATATAGATCTTAATGTTTGAGATGCTGGTGGGAGGATTGTGATGATGTGGGAAGATTGTTGTGATTGTGATGACGGAGAAAAATTGAGATTTACGTCACTCCTTATACGATAATTTCAATGTTCATCAATACTATACAGATTTTTCTTAACATTGTGCAATCCTTTCTTTTGGGCTCATTTGTCTCACTTTTAAATGTATTTAAGCTTGTTCAACAATAACTTAAAGTAATAAAACAATAAAAGTCAAACAATAAAAAAGGTATCCAAGCTACAACTTTCTCCAACTTTCAACCAACACCGCAAACACGGCAGCGGATCCATCTGTATTTCTGTCCAATGCACATTTATCCCTGCGCTCTTCCTGTCCGCTGTTGACTCAAACAGCCTCTGCTCATTTATTAGCAGCAGTGCGCCAATTAATTCCCAGCCCCCTATCCTGTGTTCCAGCAGCAGCCTGGGCTGTACACAGAACAACTGGAGAGGAGAGGCACGAGAGGGAAAGGGAGGGTGCCTTCTCTGACGTCATGAGTGAAGAGAGGTAGGAATTCCCTGCATATGAACCGCCCACTCGGTTACTCTGCACACCCTGTCTGGCTCCCAGACACACTCGCATTCACACACGCTCCTGTCTGCGCAGCTAAAGGAGGAACGGGTCGACAAGAAGACAAAAAGAGTGACAGGAGCGAGACTTGAGAAGTTCGACTTTACAGGGTGACGTTGGAGACAAATGAACTTGGGGCAGAGAGCAGGAATTAAAAACTGTTATTTCAGGTGGGTGCAGCATCATGTCTGCCTCTTCTATGAGGATTTCTTGTTGGTTTTTTCTGTTTGTTTTTTTTTTGTTTTTTTACCGTTTTATGACTTTATTACTCTGGAAAGACTATAATTTTGACTTTTTTTCCCTCTTGAACCACTGGTCTTTGACAGGGACACACTTTACAGAAGCTTCTGCAGCCTGTTGATTGGGACAAAGCGTGTGTAAAGTCTTCCTGCTGTTCGAATGTACTGTGATATTAGCACTGGAATATTGCCCTGTTGTGTGGTTTGACTCTATGGAGCGGCTCCATTACAAAGGTCAGATGTAAATACTTCCTTTGAATAGGATAGTTGACTTTCTGCATGGCTGCCTTTGTTTGCAGTTGATTTAAGAGTCCACTACCCATCTGAGTGATTGACTGCTTAATTGTTTAGCTTCTACCCGTTTGTTTGTCTGCCTTCCCTTTTCGTCTGTCTTTATGTGCCTGTTTTTTTGTCAAGTCCGTGTACGCTCTCTCGGCTGAGTTTTTTACTGGCAGCACAGAGTGCGAACAGAGGTCATAAAAAGTTCTCAAAAAGCAGCAGACGGGGCGTCATGGCAGTGCCGAAGCAGGGCCGGAGCTGCCTCAAACATTCCTCTCATTGTTCAGAGGGCTTGTAAGTGTGCGAGCTCCGAAACCTCCATGAAAGGAAGGGAATCCAGCCACTACTGTAGCTGACAAGGTTTCATTTAGCTGCACTTCAGGGCTGTCTGTCTCTGTTTTCCTGTCCGCCGTCCTGTCTGGTTCCCCTCTTGGGGGTAGTGACATAAACTAAATTGGGTTGTGGACGATACGAAAAAGAGCTGAAGGAAGTTCACATGAGGCTGACGCAGCAAGGACAGATGAGATAAGTGTGAAGATAAAGCGCATTTAGTAGGATCTGTTATTCTGTTTTTCATGTGCCTGATTGTAGCTTGCGATAACAAGGAAGAGAAGGGGAAAAGGCTAGAGGAGTTCTAAGTAAAACGCTAAATGAATGACTGAATGTTTGGATGGAAGGTCAGAGCAATAATGGAGGAGAAGGTGACGATCCAGTCAGGCTTTGGTGGGGTTGTTGGGTGGGTGAGTGGGTGTGCCGGCGGCAATATGTATGGCTGGGCCCTGACTCAGGAAACATTGGCGTAGTGGAATAAAAGTGTATGTGTGCTGTTTCTGCGGCCATTCGTGCATGTGCGGTTCAGTGGCAGCAGGGCAGCTGTGCACTAAGTACAGGGCTGGTGGTGGTGAGGGTGTTTGGCTACGAACCAGGCTGAGGATAGGGTTACAAGCACAGGGCTACAGGGAGTGGACCATGAGCTTGGGCTGGGTTCTTCACTCAAAAACAACAACATTTTAAAGCTTTTCTTGAAAAAAAAAACAAAAAAAAAAACAACTAATGTCCCACATGTGGTACATTCTTCTACTGAGTCCAGGCCAGGCGGTGATTGTTTGTCTTTGATTCCTGAAAACTGCAAAAGATCAGGCCCGCTGTGGAGCCAGATACCTTGTTCGAATGTCGCTGAATGTCACGGCCTTTGAAGTAATTACACCCTGACACGCAACATGAAACAAAATCAGAACCTCGGCCACATGCACACGCAATACCAAAACATGCTCTGTCTGATGATTGAGCTAGGGTGTGGTGCTGAGCAAGGTGTGTAAGTACAAAGATCCAGGGATGTGCCTTGCAGCTTCCAAGCACTTCTGCTGCAAATGTTTTCTTGTTAAAATATCTTAAAATATCTTGCTTCAGGGTTTACTGACAAACCAAAGGATGTAAAGACTCATTTGGTAATTTAGTCGGAACGTTTTTTTGGCTTTTGTCATTCTGAACAGGTTGAGCATGTAAAAGCTTAATGCATCTGACAACAGTTATAAAAAGCAAACATTGTTTATTTGCTCTTCAGAAAAGGAGTTTTGGTGTTAAGTTCTCAGCTCAAACCCTGATTTGAATCTTTATTCAAAACGTATAGCGGAGGGCTGATCATTTTGACCCTTCACCAATAAATATGTACTTTTGTAGATATTGTTTTTCAAGGTATAAAATAAAGCCATCCACTGTATGCAGCCAGGAATAATTAGTATTGGCAACCCCTCATTTTCATACCACTGTGCAATTCATACTCCCATGTCAGGAATTGTTGTCTTAAGACTACAGAAAATTAAATCTACCAACAACAGGTCATTTATTTCTTTTTAGCTTTTGTTTTATAGATACAAACAAAAGTATCTAAATTCGTCATTTTTCACATGAGACATTGACAAGAATAATCATCAGAGCAAAATAAATGGAAATAGAATGTAACAAAGTAAGTTTTCCAAAGAACAATATACAAGCAAATTAAATTATACGTAACATTTGAGCACTTCAATGATTATTTATTCCTGAAAGTCTTAAGATACTTAATTGCACAGAAAAAAGATAAAATGATACGTAATCGTTTGAGAAATTTATTCTGATGGTTTGCTTAAGAATAGAAAATAGAAATGTAAAGAGATAAAATTGCAACAAAATGGGGTAGCAGTGATCGACCTGGGTAAATTTTGAAAATAGAGGCAAGGATAATTTGTGCGTTGCAGAGGCTTATGTTTCAAGTTTTCAAGTAGATCTAGCCATTAAGCAAGAAGTGTTTAACATTTTACGGTGAAAGCCATGTCAGATTTGTATGCATTTGCACTTTTACTCGTTTATGAGACTGTGAAATCCCAGTTCAAGCACATACAATGTTTGCCCAGCAGCCCCATTGACATAATCCTGTTTGTTTGCTGATAGTGAGCATATTGTGCTCAAAGAGGTAGATTCGGCCTGCGAGCCATAGAAGGGAGGGTTGATACGTGTTGAAACAACAAGAGGTCGAGATCCAGCTGTCTCAACAGAGGCTTTTCCACTTAACCATGCGGCCTTGTGTAAACGGCAATGTCAAATCTGGACTTGCGCTGAAGGGAACACGGCCAACGGCCACGTCCGCACTTGGACCTCCATATATCCTGTGTATAGAGAGCAGAACACACACATAATGTAAACTACACACCCTAAATTGTAAAAGAATCTATAAACAAGGCAATAGTTCATGAAAACTGCAAAAACACCTTTGACTTTACTAGAGTCCATCTGTTGGAAATCATCTCTCGGTGAGGCAAGTTTTCCTACTCGACACCTACATCAAGATGCAACACGTTGACACATTTATGCAACCCACGTGCCAGCGCCGTATGATTATTTCTAACCGCAATAAACATCCAATTACAAAGAGGCAAAGGAACAGTATCGCAGGGGAAAAAAGAAGTGAGCTCTGTTTAGATTCTCCAAGCTAGTGCTTGAGGTGACGTGTTGGACAGCGCTTGTCAACCCAATAACGGCATCATTACAGGGGGAAAGGGAAGGAATGAGCTCATAGACATTAATGGCTGCGGGTTCGATGGGGGGAGCAGAAAGAGGGGAGAAAAAACCGATGGAAAAGATGAAAAGGCAGAGAAAATAACAGCGCGAGTCGAGCGACTGCTAGATGAAAGGAGGGAGGGATGGCAGGGTTTTAGGTTGATCGTGGAGAGGAGTTAAAGGGGAGTTAGCATGCAGTCTTTGAAGGGTGCTGGGACCTGAGGTAACCTTGGTTGTTTTTTTATTGTGACCAGGTGGAGCTGCTTTGGCACGGGATGGAAAGTATGCAAAATGTTCAGAGTGACAAATCCAATTTAATTTTATAAATCGAATACAACCGATGATTCTTCCTTAGTCATACTCAGACCTTCTGCATTGGTTTTTGTATTTTCTTTGCAAAAATAAAATAGAAATAATAAATCACTCTAAGGTATTGCAAAAAAAAACATATAAAATCCCCAGAAAATCAATGTTGTGACTTAATTTCATGTGTAAATTTGACTGCAAACTGGAAAACAAAGGAACATTACCCAGGCAGTACTGGAAAGCATTGGCCAGTAGATTATACTTTTAGAGGAAGTTGTGTACTATTCTCTTTGAAACTGTTACAGATCAGTGATAATGATTGCAGAGGCCAAAGCTTCCCGTGTTTTTGGAACAGCGCTCCAGCAGAGCGGCTGCTTGAAACTTATTTAGAGTCCGGAGTTCCCCAAACGCGTCCCAATGACTCACAGCTAGCAGACGGTGGATTATTAATGCGGCTAAAATAAAAATAACTTCAAGAAGACGGCAAATTGGGGAACTTGGGATATGACACTGGTATTCTTGAGATGAGAGCTTTTTTTAAGGACTATCGCAAAACATAGTCCTTATGTTTTGAACTTGTGTTCTTTTAGAAACTTGTGTTTTGGTAACATGAAAGCAGAGAAAACTCAACTTGTGTCCAAGTTTTCCACACAAGGACTTTTAGATAAAGAGGATGAACAGAAAAGGGAAGACGTCTGTATAGGGTGTGCCACTTCCTTCTCAACGAACCCTCCATTCTGTCATTGATAAGTTATTTTTATAAGAGATCAAGGGAACCTGACGAGAGCCATGTATGAATACATAGCACGTACGAATAGTCCAGTCTTCTAACCTCATATTTCACTGAGACGTATAAAAGACAGGACTTGCGTGAGAGAGTAACAGGGGAGACAATGCATCAAGGGTATAAATGACACAGGAGTTCTATTTTGGTGTTTATTATTCATATGCTTGCATGCTCTGATGAGCTCCTTTTCGACTCACCTAGACGTCTCTGCTGGCCAGGGGAATTCCTGGCAGAGTGATTTTTGAGACTACAGGACTGAATCACATTGCCAGGGATTTCCAATGGCTGACACGAAGAAAAGCAGCACCCTTCTCACAAACGCATCCCCCCTCTCCACACACACACACACACGCGCGCACACACTTAAAATTACTACCTCATTCATGGACACACCCATGCTTTTCATTTGCATGCTCCCACACAAACACCCGTCACCGGCAAATGCTGGTTTTCAAGCCTCGCTGTGCGGCTGCAGGACTTAACTCGCATGTGAACAGTGAGTCCCTGCCATGTTCACAGTGGTTAAGTTCTGCCGCCACAGGGCTGCAGCCTGCAGGTGGGAGAGTAAAGGTCAGGGAGGGGCAACAAGCGCTACAAAAGAGCATCACACTTCTAACACCACCACTGGGTTGGATACAGAATGCCGACAACATAATAAGCATCTAGTAAAAACAAATGAGTTAGTTCAGAACTTCACCAGCAGTGAATTTTAGTTGATTGTCGTAACCATTTGTGCATTTAGTTCTTAGTGATTATAGTCTCTAAAAAGAGCCAACCCAAGGTTGTACGGCTCCTTAAGCTCATTTTTTATTTAAAGGTTCACCATGGAAAGCTTGATCAATTTTGCTTTCTTCATGCAATGATTTACAGGTAAATGACTGAGCAAACATCAAAATCAATTGGCTATAAGAGAGAATGTGTTTTGCTTCACAGTCCCTGTAAATAATCTATTAAAAGAATAGAATTTGTAGTTTATTTCTCTAAACTTTTTTTAAATATTTAATTTCAGCTTCACAAAGCTTTCCTGGTTCCAGAAAATAAGCTGAGGACTGAAATTATATATATATTTTATAACATTAATGTAAAGAGGCTGCTACTACTTTTTTAAACATCCTATAAAATGTAGCACGTGATGGTAGGCACCAATTTTGGAGCAGCCTCAAAGTCCTGACTTGAATCTGATTGAGTATCTGATGATGGCTATCCTGGCTTCCAACCTCAAAGACTCTAATCTCATTATCAGAGACAGCTAACGTGTTCATCAATATTTAAAACCACATTCAACTCACAGATTTTCTTATATGGAACAGCTTACCAGAAACATGTCGATCCAACGTATTCCAACTTAAGATAAAAAAAATTGTTGTGAAAGATGATTCTCATTGCGTTTCTTCAGAGGTCACTGTGTCTTTTGTTTAGCTTATTGTGCCTTGTTTATTTGTTTTACATAGCTCTGATTTGTGTGGCTGTCGTCTGGGTCAGGTCTTCATTGTAGAAAGAGATTTCTGATCTCAAAGGAAGTTTCTGGTTGAGTGATCAGAAAAGGAACCAAGTTTCAGAAGAAACATTGCGACTATTACTCACATCTGTTAATGAAGTGTTATGGTGCGCATTTGTTTCCACAGCTCAGAGATCAGCAGCAGAAAAATAATAATAATGATAGGATCTAAATTGGGACTCTGCTAACGTGACCTTTAAGCTATGAAAGTGCCTTTTATTACATGTTGGTGTAAACAAAGTCAAGTGAGAACATGACTTTAAAAACAAGACAGTTTTCCTAATTAGAGTTATATAATTGGTGCAAAACAATGATATATTTCTTAAGAGTTTATTGGATGAATTTGCACATGTCACTAAGCAAAGTCACCTAGCATATTAAAGTTAATACAGAAGTGAAGATTTTCAGTTATGAAGTGAGGCTTTGTTAAGAGGTTTAAAGCAGAACATATCATACCTAAAGTGTACTGTTGTTGGAGTCATCATAAAGCAGTAAACACACAGAATAGTGGTTCATGACGCTAACAGCTACCCCAAGAGGGGTCAAGACCAGACTGGACTTTTACCATCAACGACAAAATAAAATAAAAAAAATATTGTTGCAGTTTATGCAAATACTATTTTATGAACCTTTTCATTTAAGTCGTATCTGCACTGGATGTTTTTTTACAGGAGAAACGAAAGTCAGGGGCGGTGCGCCGCCGGTGGTCTTCCTGTGTGAAACGCATAGTGAGAACGGAACATGTAAAGTGTTTCCAGTCAAAGTAAATATCCGATACAGGAAGATCCCAAGTGGTGCAAAGCCTCTTATCTTGATTTCTATTTTATTGGAAATAACCAAGACATCCAATGCAATCATCACAACCAATTAAAGATTCTTAAAAAAGTGAATCAACCGATGTGCTTTTTTTTTTTTTTATTATTGTCTTAAAGTGTTAGCTGTTCGCTTTTGGTCTTAGAACCTCTCAGACTATATCATCTAGATTAATACAAAATAAAGAAAGCAAGAGAATACCACGGTTAACATGCTAACAACTTATAATGTTCCAAGTTCCAACTCGGTGAAAACTTCTTAACTATACCTTTGACCTAATTTGTTTTCACTCTATTTGTGTAAAAAAAAATTCAAACTTATTTGACTTAAATTATAGGAAAATCCTAAAATATTCTGTTAATTTGATTAGTATTTCTATGCTAAATTTAAAATATGACAAGGAAAGATTGCAACAATTCAGCCATATTTTCATCTTTTATAAAAACTGTATATAAACATATTTACAAGAAAGACATGTATTTTTAATTTTGCTTTTTATATATTTATATTTTAAATGTCTTCACTGAGAGTATGGTGGGAAAATGACAAGTTCCTTTTGTGTGTGCGTGTGTGTGCGTGTGTGTGCGTGTGTGTGCACGAACTTGGCGAATAAAGCTGATTCTAAATCTGATTTCTTTAAAAATATTACGATGTCAAAGAAAAGGTTTTCTCAGATTGACTCTATATCTTTCCGAACTCAGTCTCACACCTCGTTATTTCAAAATCAACCCCATGTGTTCAGGGCTGACAGTAAGTGTTTGATGGAGTACATGTGTTCACAGATGACTCACTGTACAGTATTGTCAGACGCTGACATATCATAAAGGAGAGGGAAAAGTCAGTGAAGAAAAAGGGTTTACAATCTATAAATTTCCAGTAAAAAGCTGTAATCTGTTGAATTTTCTGAAATTGAGCAGCGTCGGAGCATCTGCGTCTGCTAAATGTCAGCTGTCTCATTAAGAGTAAATCTGTTGCCGCCCCTGTAGGGAGAGCTGAGTGTCACCTTATGTCATAATTTCTGTCACTGGGCTGACCCAGTCGCTTTTGCAAGTGTGTGTTTCTTTGACTCTGTTTGTGTTCACATTTTCCCTATGCTTCCACCTGTTAGTTTTTTTTATCTTTTTTTTTTTTTTTTTTTTTTTCAAAAGATCATAACTGCCGGTTGGTCTGATGATGTGTGATTGTGTATGTCTGT